>CAUYPK010125455.1:0-15543 GCA_963574355.1 Loris lydekkerianus | reverse complement strand
AGGCATGTCATGCATCCACCACTTCAGTATCATACAGAATATTTTCTCTGACCTAAAAATTCTATGCACTCCACTTGTCTATTCCTCCTTCCCTCCTTCCATCCTCCCCAAATTCCTGGCAACTACTGATCTTTGTTCTCTTTTTTTTTTTTTTAGACAGAGTTTCATTCTGTCGCCCTTGGTAGAGTGCCATGGTATCATAGCTCACGGCAACCTCAAACTCTGCGGCTCCAGAGATCCTCTTGCCTCAGCCTCTATCTTTACAGTTTACCTTTTCCAAAATGTCATATACTTGGAATTATACATTCTATCACCTTTTTAGACTGGCTTTTTCACTTAGCAATATACATTTAATGTTGCTCTATGTCTTTTTGTGGCTTGATAGTTCATTTTTTTCCATTGGTGAATAATATTCCATTATATAGATGTATCACGGTTTATTAATTCTTCTGTTTGTTTTTTAAGGGTTAAACATTTTTAGATGGGATTAAAACTCTCCTCTTTAATTTGAGGTCACTAGATGGCGCGCTAGTAACAGGAGTGGCTGGATGTGGGACTCACACATCTCTTCAGCTATGTTCCTTTATTTTAATCCAGGTCTCAGTGAACTGGTAGCTGGAGGCTGGGGGCGTCCCAAATGGAGCTTGGGCCTTAGGAGCAGATCTTCCAGCATTGCTGCGAAGGTGGAAACTCTGAGTCGGAGTCCTGGGGACGACTGGCCTGGCGGGTGGTCTGGATGTTCAGAGTGGAGCTTGGGTCTCCCGAGGTATTAAAAGGAGGGGCCGAGCTGGGGAAGAGTCTGCTGCAGAGTGTCTGAGGAGGACCAAGAATCCAGAAGGAAGGCCAGACCCAGTGGCTTGTGCCTATAATTCTAGCACTCCGGAGCCCGAGGCAGGTGGAACACTTGAGCTCAGGAGTTTGAGAGCAGCTGGAACAAGAGTGAGACCCTGTCTCTACTAAAAACAGAAAAACTAGCCCGGCCACTGTGGCTCAGAATTACAAGTATTATGCAGGCTAATATAAAGTGCAGATTTAAGATTCTGAGAGTGTTTAGGATGAATATGGATAATATTATGCCTTCTAAACATAATAGGGAAGATATAAGGGGGGATCGGTAGATTAAAACTCCCAGTAAGGCTGTAACGAAGGCTAATACAATATGTTGTTTGTGGAGATTGAAGGCATGACGATAATTATAAGTGACTGTCATAATTTAATGAGTCCAAAGGGCATCTGTAGGCCCAATTACTTGGGAGGCTGAGACAAGAGGATGGCTTTAAACGAGGAGTTTGAGGTTGCTGTGAGCTATGATGCCATAGCACTCTACCCAGGGTGACAGAGTGAGACTCTGCCTCAAAAACAAAACAAAACAAACAAACAAACAAAAAAACAGAAGGAAGTTGTGGGGAAGGCAGGGCTGCTCGAACCTGGAGGGCAGAACCTGGGGTCAAGCATGGAGGCAGTTTGGACCTTGAGGGCAGAGACTGAGCTGACCAAGAAGCAGGCTAATTTGTAGGCTTTAGGGCTCCTGGGAGGCATGCATGTCAAGCAGGGCTGATGCCAGGACTTGCAGCTCCCGGACCACTGAGGTTTCTACCCTCTCTCAGGATCCCAGGATCTGCTGAGGCCAAGTAGTGGCCTGCCCTGGATCACAGCCCTCTGCCTCCTGCCCCCATCAGTTCCAGTGCTCAGATTCTCTTGTGCCCTATGGAGGAAGTGCTTGGTTTCGGATCACCTGGGATGGCTTAGAGAAACCACAAGTTGATCCACTCCCTCCCCAACCTGCTCACCTGATAGCTCAGCATGGCCCTAGTTGCTGGCCAGACCCTGCCATGCCCACTGTCTGCACAGACATCAGGTCCTCCCAGGTTCCACCCAGCAGAGGTCTGTGGGGGCAGCTCACGCAGCTCTGTTTTCACAGCACCATCCAAGAGCCGAGCAGGTGTGCCAAATCAGCCTCCCCAGGACCTATTGTTCTCTGGTTTTGTTTTACATAACTCCCATCACCCGTTTCTTTGGTTTTATTTTCCAACTCTGGATGTCCGGTGTTGCTCCTCTGTTTCTGCAGTGCTGTTTCTGAGAGGATTGATCTGCATGGAGGCAGCTGCCTACACTTTCCCCTGCTTTTCTTGGGAGTGGCATGCTGGCAGGCTGCTTCTAGTCCACCATTTTTCTTGGGCAACCTTTTCACTTTTTTTTTTTTTTTTTGAGAAACAGTCTCCCTCTGTCACTGTGGGTAGAGTGCATCATCATAGCTCACTGTAATCACAAACTCCTGGGCTGAAGTGATCCTGTTGCCTCAGCCTCCTGAGTAACTACACGTGCATGCCCCGAAGCCCAACTAATTTTTTCTTTTTACTAGAGATGAGGTTTCACTCTTGTTCAGGCTGGTCTTGAACTCCTGAACTCAAACCATCCTCCTGCTTCAGCCTCCCACAGGGCTAGAATTACAGGTGTGAGTCACCGTGCCCCACCAATTTTTTGACTTTTTAAAAAAGTATGTGGCTCACTTGCACCTATAATCTTAGCCCTCTGGGAGGCTGAGGCAGGTGGATTGCTTGAGCTCAGGAGTTGGAGATCATCCTGAGCAAGAGTGAGACCCAGTCTTTACAAAAAGTAGAAAACTGAGAGCAAGAGGACTGCTGTGAGCCAGGATGCCAAGGTACTCTACCCAGCGTGACAGAGTCAGTCTCAAAAAAAGAAAATGGAAGGGAAGGGAAGAAAAGGGAAGGGAAGGGGAAGGAAGGGTGGGGAGGGGATTTTTGCCAGATCCAGAGCACAAAGATTTTCTCTTATGTTTTCCTCTAGACCTGTTATAGTTTTAGCTCTTATATGTTCTGTTTCATATATAATGTGGGATGAAGGATGAGCTCTCTCTCTCTCTTTTTTTTTTTTTTTTTTTTTTTGCCAATTTTAGATTGGGAGGTTGTTTTTGTTTTTTGAATTTGGGTGGATATTCAATTGTTTCAGCACTTGTTTAAAGGACTGTCCTTACCTTCACCAAATTAAAATGCATCTTGGCACCTTTGTCCAAAATCATTTATGCGTGTTAACCATATATGTGTGTGTCTATATCTAGATTATCTATTTTGTTTGATTATTTAGTATGTCAATAGTAAACTGTCTTGATACAGTAGCTTTAGTTTATACTATATCTCCTATTCAGGAAGAATAAGTCTTCCGTGTTATTCTCTTTAAAAACTGATTTGACTGTACATTTTAGAATCAGTTTATACATTTCTGAAAAAGGTTGCTTGGAATTTTGGGGGGATTGCTTTGGTTTAAAAATTTTTTATTTATTTATTTTTCCCCCCTTTTTTATTAGATCATAGCTGTGTACATTAATGCAATCATGGGGTACAATGTGCTGGTTTTATATACAATTTGAAATATTTTCATACAACTGGTTAACATAGCCCTCATGGCATTTTCTTAGTTATTGTGTTCAGACATTTATATTCTGCATTTAGTAAGTTTCACCTGTACCCTTTTAAGATACACCGTAGGTGTAGTCCCACCAATTTTTTTGAGACAGAGTCTTACTATATCACCCTTGGTATAGTGCTGTGGCGTCACAGCTCACAGCAACCCCAAACTCTTGGGCTTAAGCAATTCTCTTGCCTCAGCCTCCCAAATAGCTGGGACTACAGGAGCCCGCCACAACACCCAGCTATTTTATTTTTGTTGTTGTAGTTGTCATTGTTGTTTTGCAGGCCCAAGCTGGGTTCAAACCCACCAGGCCTGGTGTATGTGGCCAGGACTGTAACCATTGAGTTACGGGTGCCAAACCAGTGGGTTGCTTTGAATCTACAGATCAATTTGGGGAGAATTGACATTTTATCAATGTTGAAAAATTCCAATCTAGAATCTTGACTTATCTCTACATTCATTAAAATCTTGTCTAATTTCTCTCAGCAATGTTTAGTGGGTTTTCCTGCACAGGTCTAACTAAATGTAAGCTGAATGGAGCACTCAGTGTGCAGTTTTTCACTCTATTGCTCATGACATTTTTATCTTAATTTTCTTTTCTTAATTTTAATTTTCAAATAAAGAAGTATGATTGATTTTTCCATTTTATTTTTTTAAATGAAAAAATTTATTTATTTTATTTTTATTTTCATCCCCATGTTCACAGAGATTTCCCCCTATGCTTCTTTTCTTTCTTTTTTTCTTTCCTTCTTTCTCTCTCTCTCTCTCTCTTTCTTTTTTTGACAGAGTCTCACTATACTGGCCTCAGTAGAGTGCTGTAACATTGCAGCTTACAGCAACCTCAAACTCTCGGGTTTAAGCAATTCTCTTGGCTCAGCCTCTCAGGTAGCTGGGACTATGGGCGCCCGCCACAACGCCTGGCTGTTTTTTTCTTGCAGTTGTCATTGTTGTTTAGCTGGCTCAGGCTGGGTTCGAACCCACCAGCCTTGATGCATGTGGCTGGCACCATAACCACTGTGCTACAGGTGCTGAGCCCCCCTATGCTTTCTTCAAATGATTTCATAGTTTTAGCTTTTACTCTTGAGTCTGAGCTATTGTGACATAATTTTTAAATATGGTATAAAATTATATTCCAAGTCACATTTTTTCTTTAAGGAAATTCTGTTGTTTAAACATTTTTGTTGAAAACTCTTTCTTTTCCCCCATTGAATGACTTTAGCACCTTAATGAAGAATCAGTTGACCATATTTGTTGTGTTAGTCTGTTTCTGGACTTTCTTTTCTATTCCTTTGATCAATACATATGCATACCTCTGGAAATTTTACACTATTTTATTATAAAATAAAAAATGGCTCTGGATTTGTTATTCTTTTATAATTACGTTGACTGTTCTTAGTCATTTTGATTTATGTATAAATTTATTTTTTATTTTTGGGGGGAGTTAGTATGAGGGCACATATGATTAGGTTTCATTATTTGTGTTTGTAAGGTAGAGTTCAAAATCCAAGTTGTAGTTGAGTCTTTTAACCAGGAAGTGTGCCATATACCTCTACACTGTACCGATAGGTAGGAACTTAGCAAGTCCCTACCCCCTGCTCTTTGTGTTTTTCTCTCCTGTGGGCCTACAGTTGTTGACTATAGTCTCAGATTAGTACCAAGTACATGGGATGCTTGTTTTTCCATTCCTGAGATACTTTACTTAGGAGAAGCTTCTCCAACTCCATCCAAATAAATATAAAAGATACAAAGTCTCTGTCTTTTATGGCTGAATAGTATTCCATGGTATACATATACACAGTTCACTGATCCATTCAAGGATTGATGGGCACTTGGGTTTTTTCCACGTCTTTGAGATTGCAAATTGAGCTGCTATAAATATCCAAGTGCAAATGTACTTACAGTAAAATGGTTTTTTCCCTCTGGGTAATACTTAGTAATGAGATCGCAAGATAAATTTTAGAATCAACTTGTCACTTTATACCAAAATTTAAAAATCCAGTCAGAATTTAGATTTGGAGTGAAAAAGATCAACCTATTTAAGAAGAAATAACAGCTTAATGATATTAAGTCTTCTAATTCATCGCCAAAGTACATTTCTTAATTTACTTAGATATTTAATTACTTTCACCAATGTTTTGTAGTTATGGCATACAAGGAGTGCATACCTTTGGTTAAATTTATTGTTTTTTAATTTATATTTTCAATACTATTATAATAAAGGACTTCCAATAGCTCTTAAAACCTTAAATCCAGGAACATATAGAATTTTATAGTAAGAGTGTTTTTTGCACTCACTTTTAGGAGCAACATTCCTGAGTGGCTGTAAATTTCTATTCTAAGAGGAAGAAAAGGGAGGAAGAGAAAGGAAAAAGGTAGAAAAGAAGTCCTCTTCTTTTTACCTGTTGATTATGAAGGAGAAATGGGACAAGTCCAGCATGGTCTTGTCAATCCCAGGATTGGTACTTTTACTTGT
Source organism: Loris lydekkerianus (assembly GCA_963574355.1). NCBI lineage: Eukaryota > Metazoa > Chordata > Mammalia > Primates > Lorisidae > Loris > Loris lydekkerianus. The sequence continues at coordinate 9,641 of CAUYPK010125455.1, read as the reverse complement.
TAGTTGAACCTTATGGCTCTGGGTCTCAATTTGTCCATGTGTAAAATGTGAGTAATCATAGACCCTTTATCACAGACTCATGAGGATTTAGTAACATAACCCATGAAAATTTCTGTGCAGCACAGCCTCAGGCCGGGGAAGCTCAACCCCCTGGAGCTGTTCTTGTTTCTAAGGACTGAAGCTCTTCCTTGTCCCCTGGACTTTGCTTCCCACCCCTTTGGTCAGCCCTTCTTTGAGAGTTTTGGTTCAAGGATTCAGGAAAAAGATGATACCCAGATGCAGTGGTTCTCAACTTTCCTAATGCTGCGATGTATTTTCATTGTTACAAAGGGGTCGCAGCCCACGGGTTGAGAACCTCTTCAGAGGCAAAGCCCACACAATTAGGGTATGTGATGGATATTCACCTGTTTGTTCTCAGACCCACTAGTGCCCTTCCTCTGCTTTTCTATCACAAAGGACTGGAACCTGCAAACTAATTCTGTCTTCAGGGAGGAGAAGTAGGAGAACATGGCAATTTGGGCCCATTAGGAACGGGGTTTGAGGTGAAGACATAGGTATGAGATGTGTGTGGAAGGTTGGTGGTCTCTATGGTAGAAGGTTGTAGAATTATGTATTGTTAGGTGGTTCTGGGGAAGGAAGTTTGGCATGAACATGGAGATTCTAGGTTGTGGAGGAAGACACAATGTGGAGATTGGAGGACTCTAGGCACATCCCCTGGCAATGAGGAAATCTTCAACGTTGGTGTTCTTGTGCACCCTGCAGTCCAAATCGTCCTCAAATCCTTAAGCTTCTTGGTTAACTGACTTAAGGTAGGGAATCTTGCCTACCCACAAATTTGTGTTCTGGCCCTACAGATTCAGTGATTTCCTCATAGACTTTGGTCGGAGAAACAAATGAGGAAGATCTGGAACTGAGTTTAGTATGGCAATTGGGAAGTCTGAGGGATGCAGGAACTTATTAGAAGCTGAGAAATCTTTGAGAAATATGAAAGGGTAATTAATTGCAGGAATTTGAGTAATTTGGAATGAAGGAAAATCCTGTCACTGGTGGGATTTTACAGACTGGGGGTTTGAGAGGTTATCAGGGACCCACAGATCGTGGAGAGGCTGGATGACTCCATGGGAACCCAAGGTTCTCAAGGCATTCTGATAGATTTGGGGTTGCTTCTGGAATTTCAGAGGAAAGGAGTCTTCAGGATGTCCGGACTAGCTTTTGTAAGTGAAGGAAAATATAGACGGAGTAGTCTTAAGGAATCTGAGACCCAAGAGAATCAGAACATGCCAGCATTGTACAATTTCTATGCTCCTCTCTCTCCTTCCCAGGTATCTGAAAGTATGCTATGAAACCACCCAAGCACAGAAAGTATATTCCACCTCCCTGCTTTTGCTTTTCTAACACACTATATCACTTGATTATTTGTTACTTTTATGTTTTACTGCCTACATTCCTCAGGAGAATGTAATCTCTACAAAGGCAGTTTTTATCTTTTTGTTCAATGATGTATCCATTGAAGAGTAAGTATCTTGGTGTTTGTTTGGTATTCAATAAATATTGGTTGAATGAGTGAAACATAAGGGAAGGTTTTCATCAGTTGATCAAGTTGATGGAATTTGGAAATGGAATACTATAAGCTGTGAACAATTGAACTGTCTTCAAAATGGTATGGGGAATATTCTGAATGGGGAGCTGTGGTGGGAGCAACCAAAAAGGCAAGTTGAGAAGACATGATGGTGGGGAAAGGTAGCATGTCAGCAAAATGGATGAGGCTGGGGTGTTTCAGGGGAGCCCCAACCAGAGGAAATCACTGGAGGGGGTTGGTAGGGAAGACAGTGAAAAAGAAGTCAAAAAATCCATTTCAAGTTGTTTCCTGTGCCTCACATTGGTGTTGCACATAAATACACAATAAACATGTTGCACAGTCTTAAATTCTTTGTTGACTTTTGGGTAGCTAGTGGGTGAAGATGAGAATCAAGATGAGAAAGGACTGAGATCACGTTTTAATCATTATCAGGGTCCACACAAAAAGGGACAATTGTAAAGACATAGAATCTACAAGAAAAATTTGGGGCAGATGGAAACTTAAGCAGATGTGATGGAGTCAGCATCAAAGTTGCTGGCTTAGGTGGAAATCTTGGATAGCGCTTTGCTTTTCTTCTTCATGTAGAAGATATACTACTGTATAGTTTCAGATGACTCTAGCTGACTGTGAAGCCATGACAGGAAAAATGGTGCTGTCTTGTAGGGATGTTGTGAGACTCAGCAAGATGAAGAGGATGTGTTCACGTCGTGAGAGCTAAGCTCTGTTCTTTGCTGTTCACTTCTCGCCAAGTAGGGTGCGCTCGCGAGCCACGAGGCACAGCTCATAGGTCGGCGGGACGTTGACAAAGCCAGAACTCACGGCAGTGATGTCAATATCAGCAGGAGGCACTAGGGGGCGTAGAGAGAAGTTCTGCAGGACGGAGGTGAGGTAAAGGAAGAGTTCCATGCGTGCCAAGGCCTCGCCCAGACATGTGCGCTTTCCTGCAGGCAGAAGGGAGGGCAGAAGGGAACATATCTGCACAGGGGACACAAGTGTCAGGAGCACATGAACCAACCATCTTACTGAGCGTCAGCAGCATCTTCAGCATCCTCATCGTACCCACTGTATAAATGTTTGTTGGAAACGTTTAATAGGTTTCTATATTTAGTACGCACTAGCACCTGACACCTGTAGGGACCCTACATGTGGCAGCTACTTCTCTGATGGCTGGGCTCCCTCCCATTCTAAGACTGAATGATTTTAAAGAATCATTGTGTTTATTCCAGTTCTTCAGTGGTTTATCAAATGCCTATCAGGTGTCAGACAGTGAGAGCTCACACTTAAAAAAATGCTTATTCTTAGTAATGCCCCTGTGGAGAGAGTAATCTCCATTTCACAGATGGGGAGCTGAAGGAATTCACCTGAGGTGCCTCCATTTGTTCATGGTGGGGTGAGGTGCAGTTTCCCAGCCACTGACCCAACTCCAGGTCCTAACTGACACACACTTCAAATGCCATCGCACAAAGATTTTATGCTTCAGGCGGTAAAGCCACTATCTGTTGGGTGGATCTTCCCTGCTGTCTGTGTCCATATGGCCTGCAAACTACAGATTCTTCTTACACTTTAAAATGGTTAAGAAAAAAATAACACAAGAAGAATAATATTTTGTGATATGTGAAAACTAAGTGACATTCAAGCTTCGGGGTCCATAAATAAAGTTAATCTGGCTCACGGACATCCTCATTCATTTAAATAATGTCTGTGGGGGTTTTCATACCTAAATGGCAAACATGAGTAACTCAGATGGGGACCTCTGGCTATGAAAATGGAAAATATTTTTGTATTTGGTTCTGAACAGAAAGCTTGCTAACCCCCTGTTTAGTGGTAGTCCTGGTCTAACTTGTGTTTCAGAGTCGGTACTTCTGATATTCCCTGATCTAGGCTTCTACACTCTTGTGGTTCTATAATATAACCTTCAAGTTCCCATCTTGACATGAACTTCAAATACAGACCAGCTGCTGGAGGGTGGACCAAGCACATACCTGGTGTCAGGGTATTTAGACCATAGAAACCTACCAGAGGAAAAGGCCACAAAGGCTTCACTCTTCTTGAAGCGACCCTGCTCATCCAGGAAGTGTTGGGGATAGAAGGCGTCAGGGTAGCGGAAGTATTTGGGGTCTTTGAGGACTGAACCAAGCAGGGGAAATACATCTGTGTCCTGGGGTAAAAATGGGAGAAGTTAGGAGAAGTCAATGTTGGATGATGGCGCCAGGGAACAAGGAGGAAGGAGGGGTACAGGATACGGTGAAGAGGTGGCAATGAAGCTGCAACCCCACCTTGGGCAGAAGGTAGCCTCGGAAATGGGTGTCTCTGATGACGCTGTGGGGGACACTCATCGGTGCAATGTCTAGCAGCCTCTGTATCTCATGGATCACGGCATCCGTGTAGGGCATCTTGACCCGGTCATTGACACTTGGGATCCGCTGTGGTCTGATTACCTGGTCAATCTCTTCATGGATCTTGGCTAGAAGTGGCCAGAAAACAGAATGGAGAAGGACACAGGAAAAGACAAGAGGTGTTTTTATTAGAGAAGCTGAGGCAGATAATGCATTTCTGTCCCCAGCAGAAAGTGAGCTCTGATGTGCAAGTCGTGTGTACTTGGATGGCCTCTTTCTACTTCCTAATCTGTTAGTGGTGCTCAGTAAGTCCTTATCCAATATGAGGGGGCACACAGTTTGGGAGGCTTGAATGTCAGCTGTGATTTTTGGTCTTTATTTGAAAGGACTGAGGAGCCATGGAAGACTGGTGAGTGGGGCAGTGACCTAGCCCCAGCTGGGCTTTCTTTTCTTTTCTTTTTGATACAGTCTCATTATGTCACCCTCAGTAGAGTGATGTGGCATCATAGTTCACAGCAACCTCCAACTCTTGGGCTTAAGCAATTCTCTTGCCTCAGCCTCCCAAGTAGCTGGGACTACAGGCACCCGCCACAACGCCTGGCTATTTTTTCGTTGTAGTTGTCGTTGTTTGGTGGGCCTGGGCTGGATTCGAACCCACCAGGTCTGGTGTATGGGCTGGAGCCCTAGCTGCTGAGCTATAGGCGCTGAGCCGAGCCTCTGCTTTTTCATTTTCATGTTGGGTATGATGGCCAGACCAGGTAAGGGGATTGTGAGCATCACATGAAGTCCAGTATGCAAGCAGTTATGACTATACCTGGCACATAATTCTCTTGTACGTATTTGATTATTTAGATCAGTAAAAGACAGCTTAGTTGAGGTGAGACTAGAAATGTTAAAGGGAAGGCAGGTAAGGTTTTAATCTGTTCCCGGGGAAATCTTTTGGCTTGTTTTCAACTGCATCAGTGGGAAGAGGGGCTATAGTTGGCAATTTTCCTTATGCCTTAATGAGTTCCTCATTAGTGGAGCTGTGCAACCAGACCAGATTATAATCTGTGGGCTTCTATTTGTATTTTGGTTGTGTGGTCAGCTCAATAATGACTACTAAAGATATCTACCTCCTAACCTCTGGAATGTAACATCTATAAGGGTTACAAATGTATAACCCTTATAGACTCCCATCTATAGGAATGTAACATCTATAAGGGTTACAAAAGCACAGAAGAGGCTTTGTAGATGACATTAAATTAAAGATCTGGAGATGAAGAGTTTCTCCTGGATGATGCAGCACGGCCCTGTATATAATAGGGTGGCAGAACTATTTGGGGTCTTTGAGGACTGAGCCAAGCAGGGGAAATAAATCTGCACCCTGGGGTGACAATGGGGGAAGTTAGGAGAAATCAGTTTGGATTATGGGGCTAGGGAACCAGGAGGACAGAGGAGTACAGGGAAGGATTTGTGTAAGAAGCACACAAGAGGAAGGAGAGGTACATGTGTGCTTGTGTAAGAGGCAGGAAGATCAGAGTTAGAAAAGGAGGTGTGACAACAGAAGCAGAGTCAGGTTTGAAGATGCTGATGGCTTTGAAGCTGGAGGAAAGAGTCATGGACTCTGTAGAAGGTGTACCAGGAATGCAGCTTTGAGAAAGGGAAGGCATCACCTTCTACCTGGGGTTCAGCCTAGTGAAAGTCTATTTGATTTTCTGAATTTAAGAATTGTAAGGTAATGAATCTGTGGGTTTATTTTTGTGTGTTAGCAGGGCAGAGCTTTATTTTTAACTGCTAACTTAAAAAATTTTAGATTAATATGAGAATACAAATGATTAGGTGACAATGTTTGCATCTATTAGGACTTTTCCTAAGTCCCTGTTGTAGCCATGCCCCTCACCCAGGAGGTGTGCCATGTACCCTTACATTGTGTCCATTGCTGAGAGCCCACCCCATCTACCAGCCTTCTCTCCTCCCAAATCCAGGTTGTTTTAAACTGCTGAGTTTCTGGTGATTTATTACAGCTGCCTTGGGAAGGAAATACAGACCCAGGTAGGAGCTTAACTTAAATGGCTTCCTAAACCTGACCAAATTGTGATTTCAGGGAGATGGATCCTATTTGACTTAGGCAGTAGAGTCAGTGAAATAATAGCCATTACTTAGAGATAACCACATTATTTAGGTATTTTGAGATTCTATGTCCTGAGATTCTAAAGAGTGAAGATTCTCAGACCGTGCGATTCTAAGTTTTCGAGTTACATCTTCCTTCTGATGAGAATGGGAGGTACCAGATAAACAGCCCAGGGTGGACACTCACCTTCCACCTCAGGATGCTTCATGAGAAGCAGGAATCCATAGCGCAGGGTGGAGCTCACAGTCTCTGTGCCAGCAAAGAAGAGGCTCAGGGTGGTGAGGACCAAGTTCTTGAGGTTGAATTCTGTGTGGGGATTGTTTTGATCCTAAAAATGAGGGGGATAGTTCAGAGTCATTCTCTTCTGTCTACATTTTCTTATTTTCTCCCTGTGTGTGGGGAGACATAGATGGGTAAAGCAAGTGAGTGAGTGGGAGGAGCAACAGTCAAGGCAAAGGCACTGAGACAGGAACATGCCTGGTGTGACAGAGGAACAGCAAGGTAGAGGCAGGGTGGTGTGAGTGGGGTAAACAGTGGGAAGAATGAGAGAAGTACATTGCATGCCTTGGAAGAGTGGGAAGGTTTGGGGCATTAATGTGTATGATTATAAACTTCCAAATGCTAAGGTTCTACATAGCATAGAAATATAAATAGATTAAATTCTAAGAACAGATGATCCCGAAGATTAAGTTTCTAAAATTCTAAATCTCTAGACTTTAAACTTCTAGCGTTCCCAAAGTCCAAGACTAAAAAGTTGTAAGCTTTGGCATATATGATTAGAAAGGTTTAAGATTTTAAGTTTCTATTTTTCTAAATTTTCTAGATTCAAAGTTAATTTTAAAGGTGTAGGAATTCATACTTTTACAGTTTCTATAACTCATCTTCATATATAAGTAATCCATTTGAAATCCATTGCCCCCCTCACATTTGTAGATGGGTTTAACGGTGCAGGCAGTAGAGAGGGAGGAGGTGAGAGGAAAGGATTCGGGAAGGGGAGGGGGCACCTGGTGCATCTTGATGAGGAAGCAGTCAATGAAGTCCCGTGGGTTTTGGGGGTCAAGGGATGCTTCGTTGATCTTAACCTTGGAAGCAACAAAGTCCTTGAGCTCCTCTATCAGGTTGTAGATGCGATTATGTCTTCCTGGCAAATATTGCATGATTTCAGGGTACATGTTGTATACCTGTGGGAACCGGCAAAGGGGATTTGTCAGTGGTCAGCACCAGGGCCTGTGTGGAATCAGACAGCCGGGCTCAACATCTGGTGCTGGGTCCAAGAAGTGTGTGTGTGAAGCTCTTTGCTTCTTCCCTTGGTTTCAGTTTCCACCATTTACCCTCAATCAACTGAGGTCTGAAAATACTACATACAATAAAAGAGAGAGAGAGAGAGAGATAAGGGGAGAGAAAGAGGGAGAGATAGCACATTCTTATACATGCTTCATATATTATACTTGATCAATTAAACTTTGTCATAGATAGGCATGTTTAGGAAAAACTTAATACGTGGAGGATTTGGTAGTCTCTACAGTTTCAGGCATCCCCTGGGAGTCTTGGAACATATCTCCTGGGGATGGGGGGACTACTGTACTTGCCTCCCACAGTTGTGGGAGGATTGAGTGGGGTATAAGAAGGTGCTGAGTTAGCTGGTATTGGGGGCATGGGTAGAGAGATGGCTAGGTGGCACCTGTGCCCAGGGCGTGCTCAGCTCAAAGAAACTCTCGTTGATCATCTGCAGCAGGTGCAGGAACTGTTTATCCTCATAGTCGAAGCGACTTCCAAAGACCACAGAACTGATGATGTTGGAGACACTACGGCTCAGGAAGAAGGTGAGTTCGGTGGGGAGGCCTGGGTGATAGAAATTGTGCAGCATGCATGAGTTACATCATCTTCATGTTTTGAGTCTAGATTTCCCAATCTGCAAAGTGGTTTAGAATCCGCTTCGTGAGTTCACCAAGATTTACTATAATAATCTATATCAAATTCTCCACACTGTGCCTGGCAGGTAGTCAGCACTCAAGAAATGCTGGCAGTGATTAATAATTATGTTTTGTCATCATTACTTATGTGTGTTGGTTTTGGAAACTCACATATTTATGAAAAAAAGTGGCAGTAAAGGACACAGTGAAAAGAACAGAATGCCTGAATTCTGGGTAGCTCTACCAATGATTCCATTTGGGCTATTAAGAAAATCCTTCCCTAGGCCTCAGCTGTACCATCTGTGAAACAGGATGCTAGTCAGGTCAGAGGATTTGGAAGTAATTTATCTGGAGCAATGCACATATTCACAAATTTACAATTTTAAAAATAATTTCTGGGGGTGCATCGACTATTGAAGCCTTCATATGGACCGTGTTAGTCATCTGTGGAGTTTAGATGAGGGACCTCTGATTTAGAGAAATGTCTCTCTCTTTCTATTTCTTATCTATTTATCTCCATATAGCTCGGCCTCCGTTCTTTACTCTGTAGATGTCAGTTTTCCAGGCCTTATATTTTTGGTGGGCTTGACTCCTTCAAAAATATAATGAATGATTAATAGAGCTTCATATTTGCAAAATATGTTCCAAATAATTTCTTTCACAACAACATGAATGTACTTAACACTACTGAAATGCACATTTAGAAATGGTGAAGATGGCACATTTTATGTCATGTGGGTTTTTTTAGCCATAATAAAAAATATTTAAATGTAATTAAATTTGATACTGTCAGCTCGGGGCCTGTAGCACAGTGGTTATGGTGCCAGCCACATACACTGAGGCTGGCGGGTTTGAACCTGGCCCAAGCCAACTAAAAACAACAATGACAACTGCAACAAAAAATAGCCAGGCATGGTGGGCACCTGTAGTCTCAGCTACTTGGGAGGCTGAAGCAAGAGAATCACTTAAGCCCAGGAGTTTGAGGTTGCTGTGAGCTATGAGACTATGGCACTCTACCGAGGGCGACAAAAGGAGACTCTGTCTTAAATAAATAAATAAAAGAAATTTGATACTGTCTTTAGTAAAGGGCACAAAATCTGCACATGATTTTAGGAGCTCACAGATTTCCTGAGATGCATTAATTAAAATTTCTGGATAAGTGGTTTCTAAGGATCTTCCATGTTAACTAATTTTTTGAGACAGAGTCTCACTCTGCTGCCCTGACTGGAGTCCTGTGGCATTATTGAAGCTCAACATGGCCTCAATCTCTTGGGCTCAGGCGATCTTCTTGCCTTAGCCTCCCAAGTAGCTTGGACTAGGCACAGTACCACTCTCTGCTAATTTTCCTATTTTTAGTAGAGATGGGTCTCACTCTTGGGCAGGCCAGTTTCAAACTCCTGAGCTCAAGCAATCCTCCTGCCTTTGCCTCCCAGAGTTCTAGGATTACAGGAGCCACCCACCTGGCCCATGTTAAGTTTTAACATGAAACCTCACCAGAAATCACAGTGAATCCTCAATATTTCTATCTTCTCCCATGACAGAGCTTTCTTCCCCCAAGGCCCATCTCCTCGCGGCTGGGCTTTCTGTAACCACCAGTCATCTAGTGTCTGCACCCTTGTGGCCTCCTTACCCTTGGTCTTCCGCAATTCCTCCAGTAGGTAGCCGGCCTCTTCCTGGATCCTCTCCTCAATGCTCCGCTT
>CAUYPK010125453.1:0-10112 GCA_963574355.1 Loris lydekkerianus | reverse complement strand
TTATTTCAGGATGGATGAAATATTTAAATCTAAGGTATGGAACAATAAAAATCTATTGCCTTTGATTTATGAGATATTTTCTGTTTCCATACAAAATGAAGTATTATTTTTATCAAATCTTGAAAGTATGATGTTGGTATTTTAATGGGGAATGCATTGAATCTGTAGTTTGCTTTGGGAAATAAAGACATTTTAAAAATGTTGATTCTTCCCATTCATGAGCATGGTATGCTCTTCCATTTCTTAATGTCTTCTGCTATTATTTTACTTAGATTTTCATAATTCTGTTTATAGAGATTCTTCACCTCTTTTGTTAAGTATATTCCTAAGTATTTAATTTTCTTTGAAGCTGGCATATACAAAGGCTACTGATTTGTGGATATTGATTTTATACCCTGAGATATTACTGTATTTCTACATCACTTCCAGGAGTCTTGTGGTTGAATCTTTGGGGTTCTCTAAATATAAGTTCATATCATCAGTGTAGAGTAAGAGTTTGATCTCCTTTGTTCCCATTTGAATGTCCTTTATATCCTTCTCTTACATGATTACATTGGCTAGAACTTCCAGCACAGTGTTGAATTATAGTGATGATAGAGGACATACTTGTCTGGTTCCAGTTCTAAGTGGAAAAGTTTTTCCTCCAAGTTCCAGTTTTCCTCTATTTAGTATGGTGTTAGCTGTGGGTTTGTCATAGACAGTGTTAACCAGTTGAAAAATTTGTACCACACATGTCTATATTCTTAAGTATTCTTGTTCAAAAAGAATACTGAATTTTATACAATGCTTTCTCTGTGTCTATTGAGATGATCATATGGTCTTCGTTTTTGCTTCTGTTGATATAGTGTATTACATTTATGAATTTGCATATGTTAAACCAGCCTTGCATCCCTGGGGTGAAACTTACTTTATCATGATATATAATTTTTTAATGTGTAGCTGTGATCTATTGGCTAACTTCTTTTATTTTACTTGATTAAATCATAAAGAGGTAGATCATGTATACAATAATGCATTTATGGGGTACAATGTGGTGATTTCATACACAACTTGGAATGCTTACATTGTACTAGTTAATATATGCCTCACCTCATTTACTTAATTATTGTTATAAGACATTTGGACTCTATACTTAATAGATACGACATCCACTCTTGCAATATGCACCACAGGTGTGATCCCACTTTTGCATGTATATTCATTAACAAAATTGGTCTTAGCCTGTACTAAGGTTTGATAGGATTCTGGTGTAAAGCCAAATGGACCAGGTCATTTGATTTTTTTTTTTTTTTGATTGATTATTGCTTCTTTAATCTCAGTGCTGATATTGGTCTATTTAAGAGGTCTACTTCTTCTTTGTTAAATCTAGGGAGAGGGTGTGACTTCAGGTATTGATCCATTTCCTCCATATTGTCCAATTTCTGGAAATAGAATTTCTTGTAATATTCAGACATAATCTCTTGTATCTCTATAGTATTTGTTGTTATTACTTTTTTTTATCATTTCTGATTGAAGTTATTAGAGATTTTACTTTTCTGTTTTTATTAATTCTGGCCAAAGGTTTATGGATTACATTCATTGTTTTCTGAAGAACTAACTTTTGTTTCATGAATTTCCTGAATGATTCTTTTGTTTTAAATTTTATTAATCTCTGATTTAATTTTGGTTATTTCTTTTCTTCTGTTAGATTTGGGATCAGATGATTTTTCTGTTTCCATATTCTTAAATTCACTCATTAGTTTATTGATGTGCTCGCTTTCTGTTTTTGAGATTAGTGATTTCTCTCTCAAGGCTGCTTTTTGCAATATCCCACAGGTTTTGATAACTGATACCTTCATTGTTATTATGTTTGAGAAATTTAACAATTTCCTCTTTTATCTCTCCCATGACCCAACTGTCCTTCAACTTACGGTTGTGTAATTTGCATGCCATTGGGTGGGGATGTACATTTTTGTTAGAGTTTAGTTCCACCTTTATAGCCTTGTGGTCTGAGAAGATACAAAATATAATTTCAGTTCTTTTAATTTTGTAGAGGTTTGATTAATATCCTAGGATATGACCTATTTTGGAGTATGTTCCATGGGATGATGAGAAGAATGATATCCCTTAGCTCCCATTTGATCTGGTGTCTCATTTAAGTCCTTTTTATTTTTGCTAAATTTTCTGTTTAGAGGATCTGTCCATTTCTGTTAGAGGGGCATTATAGTCCCCAGCTATTATGGTGTTATGGAATATCATATAGCTCAGACCAATCAAGGTCTGTTTCATGAATCTGGGAGTATTTAAGTTGGGTGCATAAATATTAGAAATTGAAATGTCCTGTTGTTGCATTTTTCCCTTGGCCCAATATGACGTGGCCATCTTTTTATTTCTTAACTTTAGTTGCTTTAAATGCACTTGTCTCTGAAAACAAGATTAGAACTGCTCCTTTCTTCTAATTTCAATTTCCCTGAAATACTGTTTTCCATCCCTTAACCCTGAGTTTTACTTGTCCTTCAGGGTTAAGTGCATTTCCTGGAGACAGAATATAGATGGCTTGTGCTTTTTAATCCAATCAGCCAGCCTGTGCTTCTTCAGTGGGAAATTCAAGCCATTAACATTTATTGAGAGAATTGATATGTGTGGTGGAGTTTTATTATTTCATGAGAATCTAGTTCATAATTTTATCCTTTCTGCCATTGTGGAAGCTAAGTTTTGACCTTTAGTTTCTGGCTATTTACTTTGCTGGGGGTTCATTGTGATTATCAATGTTGAGATTAGGTCTAAGTACTTTCTATAGAGTTGATGTTATTTTGGCCAATTTCCTTCATCTTTGCATATCAGCAAAAGATTTGACTTCTCTATGAATTTTGAAGCTTTCTTTAAAAGGATATATAATTCTGGGCTAAAAATTACTTTGTTTAAGATGGTTAAAGGTAGAATTACTATCCTCTTCAGGTTTGACATTTGAGTTGAAATATCTGCTGTCACTCTAATGGCTTCGTCCCCTAGGTCAATTGGCACTTACTCCTGGCTGCCTGGAGAATTTTCTCTTTTGTCTTGACTTTGGACAGGTTAATCACAATGTGTCTTAGACAATCTCTGTTAGACTTGAGATGACCTAGGGTCTATATCTCTCTGAAAGGAGTGTGTCAGAATCTTTAGTGAAACTTCGAAAGTTTTCATTTATGATTATGATATCTTTCAGTAGGTCTCCCATGCTTTTGGGATGCTCTCCTTCCCCATTAGGAAACCCTATAGTTTGTATTTTTGAATGGTATGTAAAGTTCTGTAATTCTTTGAGTGATTGTTTCTTTCTCTCTCTTATTTTCTACCTCTGTAACAACCTGGTTTAGCTCATTAACTTTATCTTCTAGGTCTCAGATTCTTTCTTCTTTATGGTCTAATTTGTTATTTATACTTTCTACTGTATCTTTTAATTCCCTAATTGAATCCTTCATTTCCTTATGATCTGCATATTCTGTATTCTTCATGCTTTCATGCATATTTTGGCTCTGTTTTTCCACTTTCTCATCAATTTCCTTTATTGCCTTTATCATTCATATTTTAATTTCCCTTTTGGTCATTTCAGTTAATTCTTTATAGGTGGAATCCTTTGCAGTAGCTGTCTTATGGTCCTTTGGTGTAGTTTTTCTGTTTTGTTTTCTTGTGTTGCCAAAATTTTTTTGTTTGTTTTTATTTCCTCCTCATGTGTGTTTCCTTTTTATTCACCTGCTTTCCCTACTTTTTCCTTCTTACTGCTAACTTTACTTTAAATTATCTTATTTCAGAACTTAAGTGTTCAAGTAGCCCCTTGGTATTAGGTTAAAAGAAACAGAATGATATAAAGCAAATGGGGGGAAAGAAGAGGAAAAGGAAGAAAGAAGAAAAGTTACAGAAAAAAAGGATAAAAAGAGGGGAGTTTGAAAAAAATAATTTACAAACAGAAGAGAAGGAGGATAGAAAGAGAGGGACAGGAGAAATGGTGTTGTTTGGCACAGTAGTATGGCCCTACTTGTAACTCAAGAATTTTAGGAGGCTGGTCTGGGAAGGTCCCTTGAAGTCAAGAGCTCCTTACTAGCCTGAGAAAAGCAAGGCCCTAATTCTCTCAAGCATAGGAAAGGAAAGAAAAGGTGTTGGGGGGGGGCGGAGCAATAAAATAAATATCCAGCATTGAGGAGTTGCTCATACTCTATTCCCAAATGCCAAAGGTAGTGGAACTTCCTAGACTGTGATCTCTTGCCCACTTGAGCTAGACCATTGTTGTGACCTCCCAGCTATACCAATGCCATAGTATCACAGCACTCAGAGACTTAGCTGTGTAAGAGAAATTTGTGTTGGAAAGTTAAAAAAAAAAAAAAAAAAAAAGTAAAGTCTCTACCAAAAGAATGAAAGAAGGAGAGATGTGAAATAGAGGAAATAAATGTGGCTGAAGTAATGTAAAGAAAATACAGAAGCCACGCTCTTAACAAAAGTAAAAATGGAAAGTAAAAATGGAAAAATGTATACAACCAACCAAACAAATTAGCAAAACAAAACAAAGCTCAAATAACCAAAAACATGAACAACCTCAATAACAAAAAATAGAAAGAAATGAATAAAAAATTATAAAAAAAAAAAAAAACCCAAAACAAAAAAACTCCAATATCACAGAGGGAGCAATAATAATAGCAATATTATAGGGGAAAAAAAATATCTTTTTTTTTTTTCCTGAGTATATTTCCAGGACACCAGGTGGTGTTATGATTTCAGGACATAGAGAACATAGAAAACACATGCTTGTAACCACTCTCTAGTTTTGGAAGAGGATGAGTCCTGTCATCCTGACTTAGTTGCCCTTGGTGATTGCCTGGTCGTTTTCTCACCATTTGGTCATGGCCAGATTGGGGGTCTGGTAGCTCTCCAGAATCCTTAGAAATCATGTCTTACAGGGACCCCTGAAAACTTTTCCTTGGGTGTGGGTTAGCCACTCAGCTGTCCCCAAGAGTGGAAGCTTGAGCTCAGCAGGTGGGCCTGAGTTAGCAATCCTTTAGGCCCTTGCAGACAGTCTTATCCAGGCGTCCTCAAACTTTTTCAATAGGGGGCCAATTCACTGTCCCTCAGACCGCTGGAGGGCCAGACTATAGTTTAAAAACAAAACAAAACAAACAAAAAAAAAAAAAACTATGAACAAATTCCTATGCACACTGCACATATCTTACTTTGAAGTAAAAAACAAAACGGGAACAAATACAATTCACACTGCTGCATGTGGCTCACGGGCTGTCGTTTGAGGACCCCTGGTCTTATCCATATGACCCTCTCATGGTGGCAGCCCAGCTAGCAAGCATAACCTTCCTTCAATGGTGGCCCAGCCAGTAGTCAAACCATGTGGATGGTAAATCCAAAGCCAAGTGGATAGTAAATCCACTTCTTCCAATATTCAAACTCAAGTGCTGTACACTGTTAGAGTCCACCCACTTGTACAAACTTTTCACTCAATGTACACTTTTCCCTGAAATCCAAAAGCTTCAGAATAACTCCCTTGCTTCCTTAGATCTCTGTGAGACCAGCTGGTACGGCCTGCTCCTATGCACTCGCCTTCCGTGTGAGGCCTCCACTTCTCCAGACCTCCTACTGTCTACTGTAGTCCACCACCACCTCACTTACCCCCAGAGAGATGACTCCAGGTAAGTTTCCCATGCCAGATATGGTTGGGTTCTCTCTCTTTCACCTGTCTTGCTGGGAGAGGTCGGGACGGAGATACTTCTACTCTGACATCTTGCTCTACCCCCTGACTTAAGTCTCAAATATCATGAATCATAAAGAAAAAAATAATTTGGATTTCATCAAGTTAAAGAAAAATTCTGTTCTTTGAGAAACACGAATTAAAAAATGAAGACAAGGGTCATGTGTGGTGGCACATGCCTATAAATCTGGCACTCTGGGAAGCCAAGGCAGGTGAATCATTTGAGCTCAAGATTTCAAGATAGCAAGACCCATCTCTACTAAAAATAATAAAGCTGAGGCAAGAGGGTCTTTGAGCACAAGAGCTTGAGGTTGCTGTGGGCTATCATGCCATAGCATTCTACTTAGGGCACCAGAGTGAGACTCTGTCTGAAAAAAACAAAAATGAAGACAAGATCATTATTAGGCAAAATAAATTCATTTAATCTGGCAGACAATTAAAAACATAAGGTTATATTAGAATGGTTGAGATCCTAAATCTCAATTTAGGATCACTGAAACCACCTAGTATTTTATGCTATCTGTATGGCATTAAAGCAAATTCAAACAAATGATGTTCTCTTTGGCAAATTTAACAAACATCTTGTATATTCAGACTTATTTCTTCAAAACAGTGAAGGCTGTAACGAAGATCAGAGAGTCAAGATGGGGAAGGGTCATTCAACTAGTATGAGAGTCATGCGTCTTGGAAATCTTCTTTATGCCATATATCATTGTCAACTACATGGGCTGTAGGATATTCTGAGTCATCTCTTCCTTTGGGCCATCTACCTTCCTCTCTCAAAGCTCAGGACAACTGAATCAATAACAAATATTATTCCTATAATGTAAGATGAAGACTTCATAAAGAAGCTGCCTTTCTTCCCACTAATACACTTAAAGATAAATAGTCATAATAAGCTGTGTCTAGTTGATAACAGTGGCAGCTTTCAATTTTCTGGACTTTAAACTAAAGCACATTTCAGTATGCAGATTATTTCTATTGTTAAAGTAAATTCTTATGAGGATTTGCCATAAGCTGTGTCCTGAGTTAATCACTATATACAGTTTTTATACTCACAAAATACAATGTACATATTGCAGCAATCTAAAAAATATTTTCTGATATGTCTGCTACTTTACACATTATCAAAGAGAAGAAAATGAAACCTTCAAGGAGGTCACACTAACTCAGACTAACACGTATGGTACTAGACCTGGAATAATCTTACAACATTGCAGTTTTGTGAACTAATATAACAATAAACATTCAAATAATGATAATGAAACAATTTCCAACGTTCATTCAGGTTATCAGAAAGAAAGTAATATTTTCTTTTTTTTTGAGAATCACATTTCAAAATGATTCACCTCAAAAATAATTCCAGTATCTGGTGCAATCACTTCTGAAAATAGCCCATCAGATGTTTGTGACAGACATTAGAGATATAAATGCTTTCATGCTTTAAAGTGTGAGTAATTATAATTAATTGTAAGGACTCTGGGATATTGTAAACAAGTTTTGGGAGACTTTATTTTTAAGTAATCTTTTCTGAGATTCTAAATAATCTCATGTGAAACAAAAACCACTTTCTTTTGAGAATATTTTTGTGACCTCCCTTTGGTACACCTTCAATCTACAATTCTCTGTTTTGTTCCAATAAATAAGTCTGCACTAAGGCAGAACCCTCTATTAGAAGGTTCTGACATCTCCTAGGAATTAATTCACTCCCTGCCTATGCTAAGAAGTTTGAGACTGAAAAGAAAGAACACCTGTACTGGTGAATTCACTTGCTAATCCTTACAGAGGGTGCTGGACTCATGGTGAGGAGATGGCATAGTTTGTAAAAATAACTGTTAATATATTTTTATTGAAATAACAGAAATGGGGTATTGCTTGTAGGAGCTGCATGCCTAAAGTTTTCCTTATATTAAAGTTAAAACTCAGGAATACTCAGGGCCCTTAGAGAAGGAAGAGAAAGCAAAGTTGGGAAAAGATAAAAATACAAAAGCCTAATTGAAGATCCAACAGCATTCCAAGAGTTAAGGTTTAACTGATGGAGAAAAATGATATTTAAATTAGACACCCAACTGTTGTGTGGAGCTCTGGAGGAGACATGCAATATTGTACACCTTAAAAGGATTTGTGTAGAAGAAGGAATTGAGCCATATGTAATTGGAACAGTTAAATGCCTTTTTGATCTTTAGGTATGAAATATCTTTCTGGCTAGGATGAGTAATCTGTAGAAGGTATATTCTAGAAGGAATATACTCTGTGGGATGATATATCTCTCTTCCTATACTTTCAAGTTTAATGACACTAACTCTTCAGTTCTAAATGAGTTCCAGTGAGAAGTATTACTTCCAAATCTTTTATATATCAAAATTTAAAATGGTTCCTGGATTACTGGTAAATTTTATGTTTTTGCGAGATATTAACAAGCATAGTATAAAGTAGTTAATTTCATATTTAAACAAAATTACTACAACTATGTGTCTTCTATGTCCAAACAGGGCTGTACTATCCCTCCTGAAATGTGTGAAGAGTGCAATCCCAATCTTAAAGTCACGTAAAGTAGAATTTTAACTAATCATGTAGGAAAGTAACGCTTGGAAGAATACGTGAAATCATAAGTGGTAAATGTCAAATATAAAAACAAAAAAAAAGTGTATTGGTAGAAATTTAAAAGCCAGCAGAAGGTGGCACCTATGGCTCCAAGGAGTAGGGCGCCGGCCCCATATGCCAGAGGTGGCAGGTTCAAAACCAGCCCCTGCCAAAAACTCAAAAAAAAAAAAAAAAAAAAAAAAAAAAAAAAAAAAAAATCCAGCAGAATTTCTGTGATATGTGATAGTTATAGGAATATTTTTATAGACTGTTGGTGTAAACTTGTTTTTAATGAATGATTCAATTACTATAATTTCTAATGAACACATTAGAAATTACTATAATTTCAAATGAACACATTTGATAATATAAATGATCAGAAGGTACATACAAATTTTGATGTGCGAATGAGAAAGTCTTATCTAGGGAATGAAGCAATCACCCAAAATTAGAGAGTGACTATGAAAAATTAAACTAGTTAAAGCAAAAGGCATTCTTCTTATTAAAATGTTTATGCACATATGAAGTAGGGCAATTAAATTCACAAACTCATCCTAGAAACACTGCTACATATCACGTTGCTGATGCTGTGGTTACCTTTGAGGTACTCCCTTGAGAAGCTATGCACTGATGCCAGCATCTACTGTACCCTCAGAGCAATTTTGGAACTCTCTCTGGAACGGTCATCAGAGCTATCGTCGTATTGTCTTTAATGTCATTTTACCACATATCTTTGAGTAAAGAAAAAAATCATTTGGGATCAAATCAGGTTGGTTGGGTGCATTGTCATGATTCAAGAGTCAATTTTTACACACATCTTTCTCAAGCCAAGAATCTCACCTAACATTTTTCTCTTTCTCTATTGATATTTACTTGGTCTGGTATGCTTCTCACAGTCAGTTGATAATTTTGATATACAATTTGACAAATTTTTGCAATGCTCAAGGTTTTAGAATATAGTAAATGAGATGATTTGGATATATTCTGTTTTTATTAGTTTCAAATTCCATGACAACCCTCTTACCTAACATCCTTCACAACTT
Organism: Loris lydekkerianus; assembly: GCA_963574355.1. Classification (NCBI taxonomy): domain Eukaryota; kingdom Metazoa; phylum Chordata; class Mammalia; order Primates; family Lorisidae; genus Loris; species Loris lydekkerianus. The sequence continues at coordinate 779 of CAUYPK010125453.1, read as the reverse complement.
CTTTACTAAATGAAGTTTCTTATTGCTTATATAGCCATTCTAAAAGATTTATATCTTAAATAAAAGTAGGAAAAAAGTCACCTACATAATGAACAATAATAAACTGTACATATTTGGGCTCTTTTAGTATGTGTAAATTTCCTCAAAATATTATTCTTAACATTTATATAATGTCTTTATATATATTATATGTAACTTCCTTAATATTTTAAGGCATAATTGCAAATGTTAATTCACGCAAGTTAGATGTATACGTGAAGTTTTATAATCTTTTTGAAAATATTTAAAGTCATATAACCATGACAACAATCAAAGTATAGAAAGTTTTCAACAATCTCCAAAGTGCCTGTATATATGTTCTTTTGTCAATACCCTACCATGACCCCAAATTCTTGGTAGTCAATAATGTTATATTCTCCTTAGCAAAGTATCTCAGGAATGGAAGAAAAAGTATCTAATGTACTCAGCCCTACTATGAAACTAAATTATAGCTTTCACATGAAGGCTATAACCCAACTATAGCACAAGACTATGGGGAAAGGGCCAAGGAAGGGGAAGGGAGGGGGGAGGTTTTGGTAGAGGGAGGGTAATAAGTAGGGCCACATCTACAGTGCATCTTAGAATGGGTACAGGCAAATCTTACTAAATGCAGAATACAAATGCCTACATACAGTAACTAAAAAAATGCCATGAAGGCTACGTTGAACAGTTTGATGAGAATATTTCAGATTGTACATGAAAACTGCACATTGTACCCCTTGATTGCACTAATGTACACA
>CAUYPK010125452.1:0-10341 GCA_963574355.1 Loris lydekkerianus | reverse complement strand
AGAAGACCAAAAGCCACAATATAACAAAGACATCTGTACCAGAATGTTTATTGCAGCCCAATTCATAATTGCTAAGTCATGGAAGAAGCCCAAGTGCCCATCGACCCACGAATGGACTAGCAAATTGTGGTACATGTATACAATGGAATACTATGGAGCCCTAAAGAAAGATGGGGACTTTATCTCCTTTATGTTTACATGGATGGAACTGGAACATATTCTTCTTAGCAAAGTATCTCAGGAATGGAAGAAAAAGTATCCAATGTACTCATCCCTACTATGAAGCTAAATTATAGCTTTCACATGAAGGCTATAACCCAACTATAGCACAAGACTATGAGGAAAGGGCCAAGGAAAGGGAAGGGAGGGGGGAGGTTTTGGTGGGGGGAGGGTAATGGGTGAAGCCATATCTTGGTGCATCTTAGAATGGGTACAGGCTATTGCACTAATGTACACAGCTATGATTTAACAATAAAAAAAAATAATAAAAGAAAGGGAAATTAAAATATACTCTTAACTATATTAAAATGAAAATCCAAGCTTCTAAAATTTTTGAAATACAGCTAAAATCATGTTTACAACAAAATTTATAGCATTAAATGTTTATTTTGAAAAATGAGAAAAGTTGACAATCAGTAATCTTAGCTTCCAGTTTCAGAAACTGGAAAGAAAAAGAAAATTTAAACCTAAAGAAAGCAGAAGAGATGAAATAATGTCATTAACAGCAGACAGAAATAAAGCCAAATAGCCCACAAAATAAAGAAAAACAATGAAAACAAAACTGGTTCTATGAAAATATAAATAACTAACTAATTATAATTATAATTATAATATATACTAATTATAATTATAATTACTAAAATATAAATATCTAACTACACTCACAAATTTATTGAAAGACAAACTGTAAAATCAGCTCAAGGAGGATTATATAAACAGAATTTAAGAGAATTAAAACTAATAATTTAAAATATTTTATAAAAAACCCCTCTAGTTTCAAAATGCCATCACAGGAGATGTCTACGAAACATTTGAGAGAGAAACTCTACCAAAACTACACAAATTTCTGCTGGAAAATTGCAGAAGTGGTAAAAATTTTTAACTTCTTGCGAGGTCAGTATTACTCTGATTATAAAAGCAAAGAAATATATTATTAGGGGAAAAAATACTCCAAAACAATAATGTCCTTCATGAATATAGATGCAAAAAACCTTACCTAAATAGTAGCAAATCAAATCAAGCAATGTATAAAAAGAATAATTCATTACAACCGAATGAGGTTGATCTGAGAAATATAAGCCTCATCCAGAATTTGAAACCAATGAAAATAATTCACTATATTAACAGACAAATTAAAAAAAGACATGCAATCACCTCAATAAAGACAAAGAAAATTTTTCAGCAAAATTAAACATCAATTCATAAAAGAAAAAACTCTCAGTAAACTAGAAATAAAGGAAAGTTACCTGAAAATGAGAAAATGATCTTACTTAAAACTGAGAGCTATCCTTAAAGTTAATGAAAAAAGATGAACTGTTGTCTCCCAGAAGATTGGGAACTAGGCAAGGATGTCCTTTATCATCACTTCTATTCAAAATTCTCTTGGAAGTTGTAGATTGTGCAACAAGACACGGAAAAGCATAGAAGGCACAGAAATTAGAAAGAAATACCTATATTTTGAAGTATAAAATGTGCTTTCAGGTATAATGTACACCCATGTTTTGAGCCCCCTAATGTTCAGACCAATGGCCGTACAAGAAAGTGGCCAGCTCTTAACCAGGGACACATCTGAGGGGGCCACTAGTGCTCCCTTAGCAAACATGCAGATCACATCACACTCTGGCAGCTGCCCACTCTGTGAGAGTTACCCCTTCTGTCTCCCAGGAGGCCTTCCCCCACTGTGTCAGGGGCTGTAGTGAGATGGCCAGGCAGCTAGCAGGGAGGGAGCTTTGGAGGCTGCTTGGTGAGTGGGCAGACAAATAGATCTGTGGTGCCTGCCCATACAACCTCCACGCAGCTAGATCTCATCCCACAGCTCTCACCCTGCACTGATGTAGCACACCTCACCAATTCTGCCGTCACCCCCTCCCCTGAGCATGGCATTTGGCAGAGGTCACTTAGCCCTGCTCCCACCAGATCCTGGATCCTCCTGGGCACTGGGACCCCATGAGCCCAGTGGGCCCAGGTGGGAGGATGTGGCAGCCCTGGGAAGGTTGCTGGGCTTTCATGATCCCAAGTCATACTACCCTGTATAATGTGCACTTTTATTTTTCCTTCAAAAATTTGTGCAAAAAAGTGTACATTATACATGGCAAAATACAGTATGTTAGTACTCACAAGCAAAATGATGGTCTATATAGAAAATCCTAAAGAAAAAGAAGGCATCTAAAACTTATATGTTAGTTTTAAAAGCTCATGAGATACCATATCAATATATAAACAATTTGTACTTTTATATTCTAACAATGAGTGATTTTTATGTGCTCATGATGAAATTGAAATTTTAAAATACAAACCTACTCACCCCTGTGGCCACCACCTAGGGAGCTCTGTTCAGTCACCCCTGCTGCCAACAGTAATTCTGGCGGCTGGCTGGGAGTAAACTTTTACAGCTGCCCACCCATGCTGCTGCTGCCTAGGGAGCTCTGGCCAGGTGCACTAGCATTGCTGCCACTGAGGAGACCCAGGTGAGAGCAAATTCCCAGGGCAAACTGTCTCTGTGGCCACTGTGAAGAGGGACTGAGCTTTCAACAACAGCCAGGGCACCAGGCCACTCCTACACACAAATATCCTTCAGCACCTATTTTGAAGTGTGACAACCCTGGTGGGAGATGCAGGAGAGCAGCAGTATAGCTGACTCACACTGCACCCATGCTGATGCTGCCTGAGCAGTTTTCTGCAGCAGGACTCAAGCGCACCATCCCGGGGCCTTAGACCTGGTAAGTATATAACCTAGTCCACTACCTTTTGCACCAGAGCACTCTCCCAGGTGGCCTGAGCTCCAGTTAAAGCAATTTGCTAACAGGACTGTAGTGGGTACCAAACAACATGAACCAAAATGAAGTATACCTGTCCCTCTCTACATTTAGCAACAGAGTGCCCAACAGAAGAGAACAGGTATATTGCAGCTAACTTTTTAGAGCTGACAGAAGAGGTTCCAAAGAGAAAGAATCAGAATAAGAACACTGGGAACATGAGAATACAGACTCCTTCAACACCCCCACGGGATCACACTAGATCTCCAGCAATGGACTCAATCCAGCAAAAAGCATAAAAGTCAATACCAACACAAAGAAACCAACAAAATAATTTAGGACATGACTGAAAAATTCACTAAAGAGATAGTTTTAAAAAAAATAAATAACACACCTCCTAGATATGAGAGAATTATTTAGGGAATTTTAAAATACATTAGAAAGTTTTAACAATAGGCTAGATCAAGTGGAAGAATTTCAGAGCTTGAAGATAAAGTTTTGGAATTAATTCATGCACTCAAAAATGAAGAAAAAAGAACCAACAGAAATGAGAGAGTCTCTGAGAAATATGGGATTAGGTAAAATACCTAAATGTAAGAATTGTAAATATCCCTGAGAAAGAATAAAGAAATAAAAAGCGTGAAAAATCTATTTGAGGGAATAATATACTGGGAGAAATCCCCTCTGTTTTGCTAAAGATTTAGATATCTGGATAAAAGAATGTCAAAAACTTTCTATAAGATTCATTATAAATACAAAGAACTTCACCAAAACACAAGTTGTCAGTCTAGCCAAATCAATATGAATGAAGAAATACTACATTTGTGAGATGGAATCATCAAGAAACTTCCAAAGGAAAATCCATCAGATTAACAGTAAATCTAAACAAAGCCCAAATGACTTCTGAGCAGAAACCATACAAACCAGAAGTGATTAGAGTCCTGTGTTTAGTATTCTTAAACAAAACAAAATTACTATCAGCCAACAATTTTGTGTCTTGTAAAACTAAGTTTCATAAATGACTCAAGGTCAATGGGTGGGAAAAATATTTTTCTTTTCTATTTTTTTTTTTTTTTTTTTTTTTTTTTTTTAGAGACAGAGTCTCACTTTGTCACCCTGAGTAGAGTGCTGTAGCATCACAGCTCACAGCAACCTCCAGCTTTTGGACTTAGGAGAGTCTCTTGCCTCAGCCTCCCAAGTAACTGGGACTACAGGTGCCTGCCCCAATGCCTGGCTATCCAGGGTCTGGTTTGATCCCACCACTCTAGGTATATAGGGCCAGCTCCCTACTCACTGAGTCACAGGTACTGCCCATTCCACACAAATGGAAACTGAAGAGTGAGCAAGAGTAGTTATTGTTACTTCAAATCAAATATCAGAAATATTGAAAAAAGATAAAAATTATCATTAGATATTGATAATAGGGATAAATTCAAGAAGAACACATAGCAACAACTAGAGTTCCCAGATTCATAAAATAAATAATACTAGTCCTAGGAAATGAAATGAAAAGCAACATAATAATGATATAGCACCTCAACACTCCAGTGACAGAGTTAGAACATCAAGTCATAAAATCAGCAAAGAAACACTCTAAAATAAATGGAACTAATAGACATTTGCAAAACATTCTACAGCCAAACTGCCCAAAATATGTACACTTTTATTATCAGCACATGGAACCTATTCCAAGATAAACCACATGTTTGACCACAAAAACAAGTCTCAGAAATTTTTTAAAATATCAAAATTATACCATATATCTTCTTAGGTCATGGTGGAATAAATCCAAAATCAACTCCAAGAGGAAGTATCAAAACTAAACGAAGACACATAAATTAAACAATTTACTGCTGAATGAACTTGGAGTCAATGATTAAATCAAGATGGAAATCAAAAAGCTTTGAATTACATGATAATTGTGAAACTACCAACATCTCTGGAATAGAGAAAATCACTGCTAATAGGGAGTAGCACTAAAAGCTTACATTAAAAAGTCAGAAACATCCCAGCTTAATAATGCCTAATGACACACCACAGAGAACTAGAAAAAGAACAATAAATCAAACACAGCCAGCAAATGAAAACAATAACAAAGATCAGAGCAAAACTAAGTGAAATTGAAAAAAAAATACAAAGAATTAATTAAACAAAAATTTGGTTCCTTAAAAAAAAAATGGCAGACATCTAGCTAGATTAAATAAAAAAGAAGAGAGAAGATTCACATAAGCTCAATCTGAAATTAAAAAGGAAACACAAAAGGAATATGCAAGACTATTTTGTATAATCTATACACACAAACTAGAAAATCTAGAGGAAATAAATTCATTTTTGGAAACACAAACTCCCATGCCCAAATTATAAAGAAATAGAGACCCTGTATGGATGAATATCAAGTAGAAAGATTTAATCATTAATAAAAAAATCTCCCAACAGCAATAACTACCCAAAAACCCAGGATCAGATTGACTCACAGCTGAATTCTATTAGTCTTAGAAAAAAGAACTGGTACATGATCAATTGAAATTGTTTCATAACATCAAGGAAGAGGGAATCCTCCCTAACTTATTCTACAAACCCAGTATTGCCATCCTGATACCAAAGTCAGAAAGAACACACATGAAAGTAAAAATGACAGACTAATAACCTTCTTGAGCATAGATGCAAAACATCTCCAACAAAATACTGACAAATTAAATCCAACAGTACCTAAGAGAACTCACCATGATTGAGTGAGTTTCATTCCAGAGATACAAGGAAGGATAGCTTTACCCATACAAATCAATAAATGTGCTTCACCACACAAACAGAATTAAAAACAAAATCATATAATTATCTCCATAGAAACATAAATAGTATTTGATAAAATCCAGCACCCTTTCATGATTAAAAACTCTCAACAAACTAGGCATGGAAGAAACATATCCCATAATAACAAAAGCCACTTATGACAAACCCACAACCAACTTTATACCAAATGTGGTAAGTTGAAAGCATTCTACTAAAACTGGATCAAGACAAGGACGCTCACTGTCACCACTTCCATTCAACGTATTACTGAAAATCCTGGCCAGAGAAATAAGACAAGAGTATAAAATAAAAGCCATTCAAATCACAAAATTTTGTTTGCTGACCTTATTATATCTAAAAAAAAAAAACTCTAAAGACTCCTAGAGTTGATGAGTGCTGACCTTATTAACTCAGAAAAACCTAGACTACTAGAATTGATGAGTGAATTCAGCAGATTGTTAGATCACAAAATTAGTATATACAAATTAGTCGCACTAATAACAGTAAACCTTGTAGTCAAATCAATAATTCAAAATCATTTATAACAGCTGGTAAGAAAATAAAATACCTAGGCATACACTTATAAGTGAGTGAAGGATCTCTGAAGGAGAACTATGAAACCCTGATGAAAGAAAACGTGCATGACACAACAAATGGAAAAACACCTCTGACTCATAGACTGAAGAATCAATATTGCTAAAATATCCATACTGCCAACAGTGATTTATAGGTTCAATGCAATTTCCATCAAAATACCAAGGTGATTTTTTTGCAGACCTAGGAAGAACAATCTTAAATTTCATATGAAATATAAACAAAGCCCAAATGATCAAAGCATTCCTAAATAAAAAGAACAAATCTGGCAGCATCTCATTACCTGACATCAAATTATACTACAAAGATGTAGGATCCCAAACAGCATAGTGCTAGTATAAAGGCACAGTCAATAAGGCAGAATAGAGAACCCAGAAATAAAGCCAGCTGTCTTTCAACATACAGACAAAAACTTACACCGGAGAAGGGTGTTGCAGCCCCTATGGCCCTGGTCTCAATCATGGCAGGAAAGCAGCAGGTGTGATGAGGATTAGAAGTACAAGCTTACAGGAGGTGGGCTAACCTTGATTGCAGGGTAGCCCCAGCAACCTCCACAATAGCCTTTTATTGAGGCAGTACATGACAGGGGAGGGGAGTATTAGATAATGATTATGTGCCTAAGGATCGCCATGGGCCTGGGCTCTTTCTCCCCAGTGAGCACCTGTGAACAAATTGCCCAAGGGTCTGCCCCCCAGCTGCAAATCTTTCTGCTCAAAGGTTGTCTGGCTTTTGGTATCCTCTACAGAAGGGACACCCTAGTCAACAAATAGTGCTGGCAAAACTGGAGGCCTTCATGCAGAAAAATGAAACTGGATCCATGTCTCTCACAACACACAAAATTTCACAAAAGATGGATTAAATAGTTAAATATAAGACTTGAAACCATGAAAATTCTAGAAGAATTTGGAAAAACTCTTCCAAATATTGGCCTAGGCAAAGAATTTATGACTAAGATCCCCAAAGTAAATATAATAACAAGAATAAACATTATAAATGGGACTGACTTAAACAGTCCTCAGAAAAAGTGATAATCAACAGAATAAACAGACAACCAAAAATGAGAAAATATTTGCACACTATACATCCAACAAATAACTATAACAGAATCTACAAGAAAGTTAAACAAAACAGCAAGAAAAAAAACAAACAACCACATTACAACCACATTAAAATGTGGCACCAGACAGGCATTTCTCAAGAGAAGATGTAAAAATGGACAAGAAACAGAAAAATATGTTCAACATCTCTCATCAGTAGGGAAATACAGATTAAAATCACAATAAGATATCACCTCAATCCTGTCAAAATGACCATTATTTGAAAGTAAACAAAAAAAAAAAAAAAAAAGGAAAAAAAAAGAAAAATCATGTTAGCTTTGATTTGGTGAGGAGGAACTTCTTACTCACTGTTGGTGAGAATGTAAGTTAGTGCACCCTCTGTGGAAAACAGTATAGAGATTTCTCAAATAACTGATGGTTGATCTACCATTCACTCCAGTAATTCCACTTCTGAAGAATTCCTTCCACCCAAAGGAAAAGAATTTATTCTACAAAAAAGACATCTGCATTCAAATGTTTCTTCTACTACAATTCATAACTTCAAATATATGAAATCGATGTAAGTGCCACCAACTGATGATTGGATAAAGAAAATTGGTTAGAGATATATACCATTTCATGCTACTCATTCAAGAAAAAGAACGAAATAATGTCTTTTGCAGCAAGTTGTACAGAACTGGGAAGTACTGTTACTTCCATCTAGGAAGTAACTCAGGAATAAATAACTGAATACCACATGTTCTCTCTTGGAAGTGGAAGCAGAAAAGTGGATATGCATGGTCATGCAGAGTGAATTAACGGACATTGGAGACTTGGAAAGGGAGAAGTGAGAGGGGTAGTGCAATGAAAATACCTATTGGGCAAAATGCAGCATTCAGGTAGTGGTTATATTATGACCTTGACTCTTCCACTATGCAATTCATCCATGTAACAAGAAAACCTCTTGTAACCCTCAAATCTACTTAAATAAAAAACAAAAATAATAGTAATAATAAATGTATTCTTCCTCTAAAAATGTTTTAAAATACCATACCACTTATAACAGGGGTGGCGAACAAGTTCGACTACGCACTCGGAGATCGCTCCTCAGAGGTCCCTCCTCAGAAGCAGCATAACAAAATCCAAACGTGGCAAAGAGCCACAGTATACAAAATAATGATAAGAGGCAAAGAGCCGAAATTCATTTTGGCCGGGAGTCGCATGCGGCTCTAGCCGCGTGTTCGCCACCCCTGAATAAGAACACGAAAACTAAATATTTAGATATGAATGTACCAATGTGCAGGATATGTTTGCTGAGAAGTGTGGTACACTTATGAAAGAAATCTAAGAAGACTTAACTAAATGGAGAAATTTGTAGTATTTATAGATTAGAACCCTCAATGCTATTAAGTTATAAATTATTTCCAAATTGAACTCTATATTCAACTAAATTTCAATCAAATTCCCAGGAGACTTTTTTGTGGCTAGATGTTGATAAATTGATTCTAAAATGTATATGGAAAACAGAGGAACTTGAAGAGCGTATATTATTTTGAAAATGAAGAACAAAAATAGGAAATCATACTATCCAATTTCAGGAAAATATAAAGCTCTACTATTCAAAATAATGTGGTAACAGTGAAGGGATAGATACATGTCAGTGCAACAGAAGGTAAAGTCCAAGCACTGGTCTGCATGTATCTATACAGCATTGCAAGTCACTGATGCTGGGGAAAGAAGGGAAGGAAATTCAGCAACAGAAGCAAAGTTTTCAACATGGATGCTAGAAAAACTGTACATTCATGTGTCTAGTGTGTAAATGAATCTTAACCCACACTTTATTAACTCACAGTGGATCACAGACCAAAATACAAAAGGGAAAACTATAAAACTGAAGAGAACATAGGAGAAAATCTTTCTCTGATGATTAATGATGAGCATTTTGTCATATGTCTGAAGGCCATGCACCTGTCTTCTTCAGAGAAGTTTCTCTTCAAATCCCTTGCCCAGTCTGCGATGGGATCCCTTGTTCTTTTCTTGCTAATGTGTTTGAGTTCTAATGTGTTGGATTCTGGTTATTAAACCTTTGTCGGAGACATAACCTGCAAATATCTTCTCCCATTCTGATGGCTGTTTTCTTGCTTCACTTACTGTGTTCTTGGCTGTGCAGAAGCTTTTTAGTTTGATCAGGTCCAGTAGTGTATTTTTGAAGCTGCTTCAATTGCCCGGGGATCCTCCTCATAAAATACTCGCCCAGACCGATTTCTTCAAGGGTTTTCCCTGCACTCTCCTTTAGTATTTTTATAGTTTCATGTCTTAAGTTTAAATCTTTAATCCTGTGAGAAAACTACTTTGAGATATCATCTAACTCCAGTAAGACTAGCCTATATCACAAAATCCCAAGACCAGAGATGTTGGCATGGATGTGGAGAAAAGGGAACACTTTTGCACTGCTGGTAGGAATACAAATTATTACATTCCTTTTAGAAAGATATATGGAGAACACTTAGAGATCTAAAAATAGATCTGCCATTCAATCCTGTAATTCCTCTACTGGTCATATACCCAGAAGACCAAAAATCACATCATAACAAAGATATTTGTACCAGAATGTTTATTGCAGCCCTATTCATAATTGCTAAGTCATGGAAGAAACCCAAGTGCCCATTGATCCACGAATGGATTATTAAATTGTGGTATATGTACACCATGGAATATTATGCAGCCTTAAAGAAAGATGGAGACTTTACCTCTTTTATGTTTACATGGATGGAGCTGGAAAATATTCTTCTTAGTAAAGTATCTCAAGAATGGAAGAAAAAGTGTCCAATGTACTCAGCCCTACTATGAAACTAATTTAGGGCTTTCACATGAAAGCTATAACCCAGTTACAACCTAAGAATAGAGAAAAGGGGGAAAGGGCGAGGAGGGAGGGGTACTGGTGG
>CAUYPK010125451.1:0-24605 GCA_963574355.1 Loris lydekkerianus | reverse complement strand
CTTTACCTCTTTCATGTTTACATGGATGGAGCTGGAACATATTCTTCTTAGTAAAGTATCTCAAGAATGGAAGAAAAACTATCCAATGTACTCAGCCCTACTATGAAACTAATTTATGGCTTTCACATGAAAGCTATAACCCAATTATAACCTAAGAATAGGGGGAAGGGAGAGAGGGAGGGGAGGGAGAGGGGAGGTGGACAGCGGGAGGGGGGTTGGTGGGATTATACCTGTGGTGCATCTTACAAGGGTACATGTGAAACTTAGTAAATGTGGAATGTAAATGTCTTAGCACAATAACTAAGAAAATGCCAGGAAGGCTATGTTAATTAGAGTGATGAAAATGTGTCAGTCTATGAAACTAGTCTATGGTGCCCCATGATCACATTAATGTGCACAGCTATGATTTAATAAAAAAAAAAAAAGAAATACCTGTATAGCTCAATGGAATACCTTGGTGAAAAGGGCATGGAGAGAGGGATTTTGCTTTCCTAACAACCATGAGGACATTGGTGAATTGGCAGTCTCTACACCTGTGGTGTTGAGAGGCATGAGATCAGCCTTGTATTAGGCTGGAGAAGCAGGCAGTCGGGAGCATGCACATTCTATCACAGACCTGTTTATTCTGTCTCTGTCTCCTCTCCTGCCTACAGAACGCCAGCATGGCATCTCTCTGCTGAAGATTACCAAGCTCTACTAAAGACTAAAATCTGTCTATTCTAAGACTGCTTTACTCTCTCTCTCCAGCCGAAGTAGATAGCCCTCAAGCACCTAAGATAAATTATTCCTGAGCAAGGTAGCTTAATGGTCCACGTCCAGAACCTAGTTAAGCCAGGCCCGAGACCTGGCCAGTCCTGAGCCTTGACACATAATTTTTATATATATACACAATTGAAACATATATACATTTTCCAATTTTCTTTCTCAATATTGTTTTGAGCTGTCTCTTTCCAAAATTACCATTAAGGCATCAAAACTTGCCACCATAGTTCTGTCCTTCTGATTTTCCCACTGAAGGATGACAAAAAAGTCTTATCTGTCATCTAAAACCTATTAGTAACTACATAGGTTAAGCCTTGAAACTAAGATGTCACATATCAATTACCCACGAATGAGCTGACATTTGCTGCCTGCCAGCTAAAAAGCCTGGACACAGCCCAAAGGAGAAAGGGACACTGAAGCAAGTGACTCCTTTGGAAGATTATGAGAGGGAGGACAAAGGGAGGGAAGAGTAACTAAGAGTTAAACCTTCTTTGTGCTAGGGAGCTCCATTTGAAAAAAGAGTCTGGAATCAATTAACAAAAATTCTGCTGGAAAAGCAGCTTGAAAACAGGAAAAACTCTGCTCAGGCACTGTGAAGTGTGGGACCATTAAAAAACCATGAGTAACAGAGCCCGTGAGAGGAACTGGGAATTGTGGTACTGTTAGTCTATGAGTAACAGTTTTTTGAGATCTGTGAAGAGTGGATTTGTTAGGACTGGGAGTAGCAAAGCCTTTAGAATAGCGAGAGAAAAATCTCATGCCTCTCAACACCACAGGTGTAGAGACACACACAGACTGAGAGAATTGCTTTTTCTGAATGCAGTTACAGAAATACAATATTTACCTTGGTAGGGATCTGGGACTTTGAAGCTAGTACTAAAAGCTGTATATTAAAAATAAGAACGGAGGTTTCATGGAGTCAGGGTAAATCCTAGGCTTCCTCAGTGTGGTATCTCTTTAGCTAGCCCGTGCAAATTCGCTGAAACAGAATGTTTTCTCTTATTTCTGGCAGAGTTGGACAGAAATAACGTAGGAGGTGGTGATAAATTCTTAATCCTCTCCTAATACCTCCAGAAAAAGACTGGAAAGGCTCTCAGAAGCCATGTCTTCCAGCCCTTATCTTACAAGCAAGGAAACCGAGGCCATGGCAGCATGACTTTAGTCAAAGCTTCTAGAACCTTTGTCATCCCTTCTTTCCTGCATGTCATTTAGAGGTGATGTGCAGCCAGAGAAGTTTCACTAGTGGAGCTGGGACTTGGGTCCTCTTCAAAGGAGTCCGTACAAATGTAAAAATGGTTTTCTTTAAAAATACGAGTGACAGTAGCACAGAATGTAGAGAGTATTATTGAGAATCAGAGTGTATTTCACTGTCAAAGAACAGCTCATTTTTTCCACTAGGGACTCTGTGCTATATCCAAATGAACCAGCATTAATCTCAAATGCAATTTCCACCACTCAGGATAATTTTCTAACACAAGGTACCCTGTGCTTCAGAATTAGTTTCAGGCTTTTCCATCTAGATATAGACTGACTTGTTTTTAAAAATATCACTTAGCTAAAGTACAGACCTCTACTGTAGCAATCATCTACATTCAATATAAAATAAAGTTTAAATAACTTTCCTACTATGTGGGATCTATGATCCATATTTATATATCAGAGGTTTATATCAGATATAGTGTTTTTATACACATATATATCTCATATATTAAAGTGGAAAAAATACACTAACCTATAATAAGCATGTTTACATATGTATTCCAATGTAGATATTTATTTAAGATTTGCGTATAGTAATTAGATTCTTTTTGTACAGTAATTAGCGTTTTACTTCAGTCTATTTATTAATAAGTGAACAAGAAAAGCATATGCAATCCTACTGAATGACATCTTTCTAGGGATAGAATTAACTCTTAAACCATCAGTAAAACTAAGTTTGATCTTCCCTTGTCTAAGAAAAAACTGGTGTCCTTTCTGAGACACACAAATGTTGAGAAACCCTCCCTATTACCAAAGGTCTACATTGGATAGGAGAACCCCAAAATTTCAGTTTTCTAGCTCTTGTAGCAAAATCAAAATTTAAAGAAGTAGGTCTTATTCCTTATAGAAGCAGAATTTTAACAGCATATGCAGTATTTATTTTCTGGAAATTGACAAACATTCAAGCACATTTCTGGTGCTTGAAATACGGGCCACAGAAAAGGGTTTTCCCCCATTTGAATCCACTATATGATCCAAAAATATGAATAAAAAACTCATTCTGTTATTAGTATTCTACATATAGTGAATATTTTTAGTAGTGGTGCAAAGTCATACAGGTTTCAGGAAGAAGAATGAGTCCCCGCAAACTGTGAATGTGTAACTGGGCTTTGACTGAGGCAATGATGTCTCGCTGCTGCCACCTTCTGGAGATGACAGTCTCAGCAATAGTGATTAGAAAGGTGTAAAATTCAAATTACTTCTAAATAACTAACCTCACTTAACAATGCCAGCGCTGCTGCGTTTGTGGGTCTCAGCGAGTTTACAGGAAGAAAGACTAGGCTGAAATCATAAAGGATTGATCATAGGGCAGAGGGTGTCCTTCTTGCTCTGTCTTACAAATGACTACAACAGTTAATGTGTAGAACCCCTCTTACATGTCAGAACACTGAGCTCAGAGCCCACAGAATTTATTACTGGGTGCCGCAGGCCTGCCTCTAACTGGCTAAAAATCATGGTCACATGCAGATGTGCTGGTAGAGGGAGCCTGCTGTAACCCAGGACTCCCAGCCTGGAATGGAGCCTGATATTACAGAATTAGGTGTCTCCCATGCCAATTCCCATGATGTCAGGTTGCTCAGTACAATTCTATTGTCAAAATAATAATAATAACAACAATAATCACTGCTGCTTCCTCTTCCTCCCTTTGTGCAAGGCTCAGAGCCCATAACACAAGTGCTCACCTGGCCAAGCTTTGACCCTGATGGTGTTGCTCTTCTGCTTGGCTACTCTTGACTCACTGATGCCAGGGAAGATGCATCCTCAGCTGCCCATGAGTGGTCCCCAGCACACCTTGTAAACCCTAGGCAGTTACTGAAGATGGATCTTCAGTAATTTAAAGGTAAATACTGGGTAAAATACCCATCACAGGATATTGTACCAATGCAAACTTGAAATAAATTAATATACTTCTGGATCTATAAGTCATCATTCTCAGGGTTGAGAAAACAAAACCTCAGTGACCAGAAAGAAGCCCAACAGGAGAAATATGTGAGATGGCTGGGGTTAGTTTCTCATCGTCCTCCCATGTCCTCCTACAGTCTACTTTCATTCTCTCTTCAAGCACCCACAACACATGCACACACACACACATGTACACACACACCCACAGGTACATACACACATACAGATGCACACACACATCCACATCCACACACATGTTCTTTGCCTCATGAATCTTTGAATGATGCACAAAGGATTTATTTAATAGGGGGCTGAAAATTTTGGATGAGGGAATAACCTAAAAACATGCGTATCTATGGAAGTTGAATAGGCTGGATTAGCAGGAGTAGAGACTAAAAGAAAGGCCAAGTGGCATCTTATGTCTTTCCCTTTCAACCAGCATGCAGCTAGCTTGGTCAGAGGCCTGCCCCGTGCCAACTCCTCTGCTAGACCCTGGGGATAATCAGACACTATCCCTGAGTCCCATTTACCCCTCATCAAATGATGCCTGGCAAACTGGTAAGCTCTTTTTTCCATTGTTTCTCCCCACAAACATTTACAGACTGATACTGTGACTTGCCAAACGTGAAATAAAATAAGGGCCTGTGAGAGAGTAAGGACCAAAAATGAGGGTTTTTTCTGAGACAGGAACAAAAGAAAGTAGAGTCCAGGTTCTATGTGGGCAACATGGCCTTTATTCACAGGGGTGCAAGTGGGCTGAGTTCAAAAAAGAAGTCAGCACGTGGGTTAAGGTAGGTGGGAATATAAGAGTTTGGAGGGGTAGAGATTGGTGCATTTATTCCTTCCTGGGCAGGGGGTTCTTTCCTGGGCAGGAGAGTTCTGTTAGGGCAGGTCCCTCCTTTCGGCCTTATCAACCTGAATCCTCAAGGCAATTTTTTTTTTTTTTCCTGACAAAGAAAATACAAATTTGAGAAGGCCTAGGGAAATATATTTATTTACAGGACCAAGTAACTGACAAAAAATGGTAAGTTGCAAGAGAAGACTCCCAAATTAAGTATTGTCATACGTCTAAATAAGAAAATGAAGTACCTATTTAAGGGAAGGGAAATAATTTTCTCCTCCCCTCTTCAATGGCTTCCTCACTGGAGCTCTCTGTAACAAAAGACAGATTAACCCATTTATGCCAGAGGTTGAAATTTTTGAATTTTGTGCACAACTTTTTGACAAGCTCCCAGCATGCCAATATCTGCAGCAGTGACTAACTCTGTGCATCATTTGAGTACAGGTACCCTCAGGAGGCAGACAAGTGTGAAAAATCAGACCTCAGCTATGACTTGAGCAGCAGGATATAAATAACTCCCACAGCACCACCATTCCAATAATAGAAAACGAGGCTTAAATGCATTAACAGGAGAAAAGCAAATAGAAGTGTAATAACATGTGTACCTTCTACACTTCTGAACAGAGAAATGAGTAAGTCTCTAGAGTAGATCTCAAAGAGTTTAAACTTTAGGCTTAAACAGGTTTCTCGGAAACAAAGAAGGGTGCTGGAAGGGCCATTAACTACAAAATAAGGGTCAGGCTTGTTTTGCAGATTTGAGTAGGTTTCCTTTCCCCAGTGGAGTCTCAAATGATTTACCACCTCCATCTCTCCCTGGTACAAAGAGAGAGATACCTTCACAAATGGAGATTTCCTTTAGAGATGTAATTTACTCTCACAAAAGGGTAAGACCTTCTCTTGTGTCTGCAGTGTCTTTAACAGCTCAAAATAATCCTTGTGTCAAGGAGGCATA
Organism: Loris lydekkerianus; assembly: GCA_963574355.1. Taxonomy (NCBI): domain Eukaryota; kingdom Metazoa; phylum Chordata; class Mammalia; order Primates; family Lorisidae; genus Loris; species Loris lydekkerianus. Next base: position 18,888 of record CAUYPK010125451.1, on the reverse strand, counting down.
TTTGGGGAAGGCATATTCTGGTCTCCTACAGTCATGTTTTGGGGTGGCATGTCCTATAATGAAAACAGAAACACTGCTGAGCTTGTTACAGTAGGACAATGGTGGGAGGCAAAACCCTTACCCTGAGCAATCTAGGGGAAATGAGGCAGGAGAAGAGGGAGGGGGACAAAAAGATAGGAAAGTGAGTTCCACAAAGACTGGAGGCTTCAGTTTCCCAGGACGCAGGAGGGAAAATTCAATGGCATTAGCTCCTGAGTGCCCTCAAAGCCCACAGGTTTTGCTTTCTTTGCTTTCTCCTTCTGGAACCCTCCTTGAGCCTCATTCTCAGTCACGCAGTAGGGTATTCAGGGCCCTCAGCACTAAGGGTGCTGTGGTGCCACAAAAATGAGCAAACACATAACTACCCAGGACACCAAGCACAAGGGCACTGGAATCAGAAGAGCCTTCTTCTATAGTTTCATTGCAAACTCGGGACTTTGGTGAATGTTTTTATTTTTGTGTCCTTGTTTTACTGCTGTGCCAACTATGAGTCCAGTCTGCCTTGTAATCATGGCACTGCAGCTCTCTTTGTCCTCAAAAGCCCAGAGCTCTTCCTGCTGGTGCTTTCATGTTCCCCCAGGCTAGCCTTCATGCTTTCCTAGCTGGGCCCAGCATCTTCTTTTTCTCAGGTTCTTCTGTACAACACAATCAGAGCTAGCTGAATGCCTGAGTGAGCAGTCTCAGCAGGGGCCATAGCCAGGCCCTGCCTTCATGTGTGATATAGCTGCTTTCACAGACCAGTGCAACCTGCTCTGCACCCTGGAACAGATTTGTGGGAGCTGTGCAGTCCTTTTGTCTTGTTCAGTGGACCTCCTGCTGTCCCTCAAGCAGGGCTGAGTGCTGCTTCCTACAGTCCATGGGCATCATCTTTGCCCTGCCTGAGGATGCTTCCTGATCTCCAGCACCAGTGCTTCCCTTACAGGGATAGTTTTTCATTCTTGGGTGAAAGCTCCAGATGAACTCTCCCAATGGCACACATTCAACTTGAATCCTTTCAGGAAGGATCCTCTTCCCCTAAATGCTGGAGATCTCATTTCTGCAAAATTTAGTGCAACTTATAGGCAAAACTCAGAAAGTCATAGCTTTATGGGAGTGTCCAGATTGTATTTAGGAATTGTTAAGTAGATTTTTCACTATCTATTTAGGGGAAGCAGCAGCGGGGCAGATGGAGGCCCAGAGTAAGGATTCTCATCCCAATTCTGTAGTAATGGGGTCTATTCTGCGCCTGGCCATGGGGCCCTTCCCTGCCTCTGCTTCCTCATCTAAAAACAAGAGGATTGGACTAGGTTTTCCACTAAGACTTCTTTATGTTTTTCCATGCTGTGATTTTTTTTTAATTGCTAACCTCTTATGTGGTATAGTTTCATGATTAACAACCCTCAAGTTCCTCTCTGCCATTGACATTTGAGCTGTTAAGAATGTAAACACTGATTCCCCTCAGACCGTTTTTGCAGATAACTTTGTATTTTATAGAGATGTCAAAACAAGCTGATGTGCCTTGCTGAAACATTTGCAGACAGTGTCGTCTCCTTTGGCAAGATCATGATGTTCTGCATGCTCCTGTGGCCGCTTGCTTTACATCTGTAAGAATTTTATTTTTATTTATTAAACTGTGGTAAGTTGGTGAGTCCCATGGTGGCTCAACCTCACTTCTGAGGAAGCCTTTTTTTCCATGTTTCCTCCCAGCAAGCAACTCATGAAGATTCTGAAAGAAGATTTGAAGAATAAAAAGCAGTCCTGCAAGTGAATCCCACAGCCAGGTAAGGGAATCTCTTCCACTGGAGAATTAGTGTGCATTGTCCCTAGAGTCTACCATGAGGGTGGGCCCAGTGGGACCTAGCACCCTGCAGCAAGGGGCTAGGCCAGGTGTCACCAAGAGCATTGCCACATGCCCTCCCTTCACACAATCCTTCTGGTTCCCATGCACAGCCAAACTATGATGCCCACAAGCATGCTCAGAATCAGCCAGGCCTCAATTACTTCCCTTCCTCCAGCTCCCCACCACTGCCCAGTTTGAGGCAGCTTCTCCTTTTAGAATCACACCTGCTTCCCAGGTAGAGGAGACATCTCCCTACCCTCCTGCTAAAAGATATTCTCTTGGGACCTTCTCCACATACTTCTTTCTCTAGGTCAAAACCCCAAATCCACATTTAATTTTTATTTTTTTAAAAATGAGTTCTGAATACACAGAATTTTGGACCAATAATTCAATAGTCAGTGAATAAGATTTGAGGGGTCAGGCACAGTGGCTCATAAATATAATCTTAGCACTCTGGGAGGATGCGACAGGTGGATCCCTTGAGCTCAGGAGTTCGAAACCAGCCTGAGCAGGAGTGAGACCCTGTCTCTACTAAAAATAGAAAAACTAGCTGGGCATTGTGGCCGGTGTCCCAACTACTAGGGAGGCTGAGGCAATGGGATCACCTGAGTCCAAGAGTTTGAGGTTGTTATGAGCTATGATGCCACAGCACTCTACCAAAGGTGAAAGAGTAAGACTCTGTCTCAAAAATAATAATAATAATAAGATTTGAAAACTTGAATAAATCACAACAAAATATATCACAGGCCAATTTGAAGGTCATATACTTCATATATCCTTCTCCCTCTTCTCATTCTTGCATATTCACTGGGCCAACATTTACTGAATCATTACTATGTGTCAGACACTGAAATTTCAAAGACAGAGAAGAGTTGATTATAGTGAGAGATATGAATATAAAGAAATTACAGGGGCGGCTCCTGTGGCTCAAAGGGGTAGGACACCAGCCCCATATGCTGGAGGTGGCGGGTTCAAACCCAGTCCCAGCCAAAAACTGCAAAAAAAAAAAAAGAAGAAGAAAGAAAAGAAATTGCACCACAAACAAAGGATTTGCTCTGCCCCTGGTGCTATCAGGCAGAAAACCAGAAGTCAGAGTAACAGTCCCAGGGCACTGGCTCAGGTTACTGCTCCCCACACTCTGCAAATCCAAAGGAATTATTGTTCCATTTTATAGAAAAAAACGGAGACTCAAGGGTGCTAATTCACTCAATGCATGTCCTAAAAGTAGAAAGTGGTAAAGTTAGGTTTGTGCTTTGTGGTGTATCTAACACCCTATCTCCGATCTTTCCTGACTCAGGCTGCCTTTATGGCACACTGCTAATGACCTCATAGCAGCTAGATCTCCTTAACCCACCACCCATGGGTCAATGTAGAGAAAGGAGAAGTGCCCAGAGTACCTGGGCTGGAACTCAGGGACCCAGAGCTTCTGCCCTAAGCATGCAAAACACCCCCTTGCCAATGGTTTCCTAAAAAAATCTTCCTAGACCATACATTATTTAAAAAGAAAAAAAAAAAAAAAAGAAAGAAAGAAAGAAAGAAAACCCCTTGAAGCTCTTGTAAAAGTTGATCATTCCCTTATTCCATGAAGATTCATTTTTTGAACACAGGCTTTGAAAACAGATGAACAAAACTTGGCTACAGAGCAAGAGGGCTCAATAGAACCTTCCAGTGATCTCTCCTCCACACCCTACAGGAATAGCAAATCTAAAGAATTTAGAAATCTATGAAAGCATCTTCACAAGAGCTAAGAAAAGAGAGATGATGGTACTTTGTGGAAAATGATAGGCAGGACAATCTCACATTGCCTATAGTACCCCTCTGCCAACTCCTCCCCCCCATAATTGTGGAGGGAGAATATCTGTGCTTGGGAAGGAAGAGGAAAGTGAGTGTAAGACTTTACATTAGAACTCAGTTCTTGCCACAGCAGAACACCTCACCAGACAGAATTCCATAGCCCTTGATTCCATACTGGTGCCTCCCAAGGGGGCATTTAGATTACCCTGGCCAGGTGGCATCTGCCACCTCAGCAGGAAAAATCTGAGTCCTGGCCTGCAACACCAATGGCTGACTAGAATGGATTCAGGACTTGAAAAATTATTAATAACAGCCAGGCAGTAGCTGCCATAAGCCTTTGGTGAACTGTAGGCTTTGGGTCTGACCCAGCATGATTTTAGCTTCAGTGACTACAGAAGAGCCTGAATGACTCCTTTCCCAACTCCAGGCAGTAGAGAATTGAGAGAGAATCCTTCTGCTTGGGCAAAAGAGAGAGAAAGACTTTGCCTGGGAACTCAAGAAATTCTCCTTGATCCTACCCAAATCTATCAAGGCTGTGTATCTCAAAGTTTGCAAGAGAATCACAGCACACCTGGGCTTAGGGTGCCCTCTTGGACTAAACAAGGCACCACTGACTGACCCTAGAAAGATAGAGATGTGTGACCTTTCAGACAAAAAATTCAAAATAGTTGTCATGAGAGAGCTCAACGAATTTCAAGAAAGCAAAGAATTAATTCAGAAATTTATAACAGGAATTTGACCAAGATATTAAAATAAATTTTAAAAAACAAAGTCCAAAGATGAGAGTAAAACATGCTAAACTGAAGAATGCATTAGAATATCTCAAGACCAGAACTGATCGAGCAAAAGAAAGAATCCGTGAGCTCAAACACAGGTTATTTGTAAATACACTAACAGAGGAGAAAAAAGAAAAAGGATTAAAAGGAACAAAGAACACTTAGGATATCTAGAGAATAGTCTCAAACGAGCAAATCTAAAAGTCATTGGCTCTTAAAGACAAAAAGTTTAGTCAAATAAATAATAACAGAACTTTGCAATGTAGAGAAAAATGTGAATATCTAGGTGAAGTCTGGAGGCCCAGGGAAGCTAATTCACTTAATACATGTCCTTAATACAAGTAGAAAGTGGTAAAGTTGGGGAAAATATGAATGTCTAGGTTCTGGAAGGACAAAGATCACCAAGCATAAATAACCCAATAAGACTACCCAAAGACAAGTAATAATTAAACTCTCAAGTGTGAAGGACAAAGAGAAGATCCAAAAAGAAGCAAGAGGAAAGAAGCAAATAACATAAAAAGGAGCTCTGATACATCTGGCAGCAGACTTCTCAGTGAAAGTTTTGCAGTCCAGAAGGAAGTGAAATAACATATTCAAAGTGCTAAAAGAAAAAAAAAAAAGCCAACCAAGAACATTATGCACAGCTCAGCTATCCTTTCAACATAAAGGAGAGGTTAAAAAGACTTTCCCAACAGACCAAAGTTGAAGGACTTCATCATCACCAGATCTGTCTTACAAAAAATGGTACAGGGAGTTCTTCAGTCTGAAGGAAAAGAATGATAATGTGCACCAAGAAAACACCTGAAGGTATAAAACTCACTGGCAAATATAAATAAACAGAAACTCAGAATACTGTACTTGTGGTGTTAAAATTACTCATATCTTTAGTACAAAGACTAAAATACAAATCTATCAAAAATAATAATACTGAAATAATTTGTTTAGAGATTAGAGATATAAAAGGATTAAATGGAGACAACAAAGAGTCAAAATGTTGGGAATGTGGAGTTAAAGTGTAGTATTTTTTAGTTTTTTCTTTGCTTGTTTCTTTCTTTTCTTTGCTATGAAAGTTGTCATCAGTTTAGTAAAACTAGTTATAAGACATTTTTGTGTGCCTCGTGGTAACCACAAAACAAACAAAACCCTATAATAGATAGGGTAAAAATAAAATTAAAAGAACTAAAGCATACTATTAGAAAAAAAATCAACTATAAAGGAAGATAAGAAGAGAGAAGTATAAAACATTCATAAAACAAGTAACAAAATGGCAGTGGTAAATCCTTACATACCAATAATAACATCAAATGTTAACACACTGAATTCTCAAAATAAAAGACACAGAGTATCCGAATGGATTAAAAAATAAAGAAAATAAGATAGAAAAAGGAAAAGAAAACAAGACCCAACTATATGCTCCCTATGAGAAACTCACTTCACCTATAAAGGCATACTATTGGTGGGAATGTAAATTATGTAAAGCACAGAGATTTCTTTAAAAACTAAAAATTGAGCTGCCATACAATCCAGCAATCCCACTGCGGGGTATTTATGTAAAAGAATGGAAATCGGCTGGGTGCAGGGGCTCATACCTATAATACTAGCACTATGGGAGGCCAAGGCAGGTGGATTGCTTGAGCTCATGTGTTCAAGACCAGCCTGAACAAGAGTGAGACTCTGTCTCTACTAAAAATAGAAAAATTGAGGCAAGAGGATTGCTTGAGCCCAAGATTTGGAGGTTGCTGTGAGCTATGATGCTACAGCACTCTACCTAGGGCAACAGCTTAAGACTTTGTCTCAAAAAAAAAAAAAAAATGGAAATCAGTACACCAAAGAGATATCTGTTCTGCCATATTGCAGCATTATTCACAATAGCCAAGATATGGAATCAATCCAAGTGTTCATCAACAGATGAATGGATAAAGAAAATATGGTATGTAGACACAGTGGAATAATATGGATGGAAGTAGATACCATTTGTTAAGTGAAATAAGTCAGGCACAGAAAGAGAAATATCACATGTTGTCACTTGTATGTGGGAAGTGAAAATGTCAATCTCATGGAGGTAGAGAGTAGAATGGTGGTTACTAGAAGCTGAGAAGTATAGGAGGGGGGATAAAGGAGGCTGGTTAATGGGTGCAAAAATACAGTTAAATAAAAAGGACAAATTCTAAAGTGATAGCACAATAAGGTAAATGTAATTAACAAAAATTTATTGCATATTTCCAAATAGCTAGAAGAGAATATTTGGAATATTCCCAATACAAAGAAATGAGAAATATTTTAGGTGGCAGATATCCTAATTACTCTTATTTGATCATTGCATATTATATGCATGTATCAAAATATCACATGTATCCCATAAAGATGTATAATTATTGTGTGCCAATAAGAGAAAATAAAAAATAATAAAAAGAATAAAAACTACATCAGAGCATGTTTCTTATAAAAACATAAATAAAGACATCATTAGACAGAATATAGTCTGGATCACCTGTGAGGGCACTTACAGAGCCTGGGCAGACTCCCGGAACTCAGTTCACACACTAGATATTTCCTGGACTGCCCCCAATGGTGGGACACTGGCCTATTCTCTAAGCTCTGAAGTGCTCTTCCAGGGAATTGTTTGGGATTCAAGTCCTCTGAACAACAGCTCTTGAGCTTCCATATCTCTCAAAGCCTTGGTTCCCTGGCAGATCAAGGAGACAAAACCTTGAACCCAGCATGTCACTACCACTGACCTAAGGTAGCACTCAGAAAATATGTTTGGAAGAGAGGGAGGCATAGGGCTAGGAGAGCTCTCCTCTTTCTTTCAGTGAAGTTTTGGCATCTTCTAAATTCTTGAAACCACTGACTATTGTCATGTGGAAAGGAGAAAGATACCTGAGCCCCTGTAGCCAATACTCATGGCTTTAAGACTACTTTAATGCACTTTGAAATCATAGAAAATCATCTCATGAAAGTGCCCTCTTCCCAGGTCCATAGCTGATGCTGAGTGCCACATGGACAGAAACAAATGAAGCCTCCCAGCAACACCAATAAGCTGAGCAAGTTGAAACTTGCAAGTTGAAAAGATGCTTTTCTCAACTGTATTTCTTAGAAGTGAAATAATGGACCATAACATGGTCCATCTCAAAACTTTCATAGTGACCTTTGTATCATACTCTTTGCAGGTCTTACTTCCTGAGCTGCCTGAGAGCAGAGGCTGTGTCTTACTTATTGGTATTTCTACAGTACCAGCACTACTACACAGTAGACTTCACTGAGTGTTTTAGGGACCTTCTACAGTTACTATTTTAATACACTTTGAAAGGATTTTGCATCAGAATCTATTCTTTAGGCTTTGGGAGACCCTGAAAATAGCCATCTCCAAGTGACTTATCCTGGAAATGGTGGGCAGGATATGAGTAGACTTTGAGGAAATTTCCAGGGAAAATGAGGGCATATGACAATCCCACACACATAATTATTCTATCTTGAGTTTTCACTTAGTAGCATGATATGCTAAGAGAGCTTTTGGAAACATTCTTCCTTGAAGATAGTATAACCCAGTGCAGTGTGCAATCCAGGACAAGACTTCTGTGGTCAGTTGGGAGATATGATGGTAAGGTGGTGAGCAGACCTTATGCTACCAACAGCCAGCTCTGCCATCTCCCAGAAGCTGCCTGAAGTGCTCTGGTGAGAGCTTCTTACAAGGCTTAGCAGTTAGATATAAGTAACATGTGTGATGTGTATTCCTGAGATGAATGGCATTTTAAACTTCTGTTATTCTGTAGCACCTTCTTGGGAATCACATGCATTAGAGATCTTTAAATCATACAAGGGGGGTAGAAAAACACTATGAAAATATGAGTGCTAAGAGTAGAAGGAAAAAGTTAACTAAGATGAGAGATAGTATACCTACAAGAGTTTCTCTTCATTTGCCAAATTTGCCGGCACTTAATTGACAAAGTGAATATTCTTTTTTTTTTTTTTTTTTTTTAGAGACAAAGTCTCACTTTGTCACCCTTGGTAGAGTGCCACGGCATCACAGCTCACGGCAACCTCTAGCTCTTGGGCTTAGGTGATTCTCTTGCCTCAGTTTCCCAAGTAGCTGGAATTACAGGAACCCACCACAATGCCCAGCTATTTTTTTTTTTGTTGTTGCAATTTGGCCAGGGCCGGGTTTGAACCCACCACTCTTGTATATGGGGTCAGTGCCCTACTCACTGAGCCACAGGTGTCACCCAAAGTGAATATTCTTAGCCACACAACTGCTTTAACTTTAGGATAAGGCCATGCCTTTTACTTTCAGAAATCACTCAAATATTGATCAAAACAGAAGCTTTGAAAATGTAGGAGCTTTATTAGTCAGGGTTCTGCTACTGGTTCACTGTGTGATCCAGAGAAGTCACTGACCCTCTCTGAACTTTTGGTTTTATCCATAGAAATAATAGGTACAATAGTACATGCTTTGCTCACCTCACAGGGTGGTCGTAAAAATCCACTAAGATGGCTGGTAGTAACATTTTCTATAAATTACATACAGAAATTACAAATGTTTTATTTACATTTGGTACTGGTATAGAAAGGGTGAGTGCTATAAAGCTCTACCACTCAATGTCAACAGAGTATTGTTGGTGGTACCAAAAAATATGTTATATGATTAGCCTCTCATTCCTTCAAATTTTGAAAGAGCTTCTACTAGGTTTAGAAGAAAAAAATCTTATCAGCATTTGGGGAAAAGCCTTTTTATTAAAGCATCTTATAGATTTTAACGTACCTGCTTACAAGGATATCTAGCCAAGGATAGCTATTTTAAAAGGGAGACGCTATTCTTAGACCGTCTTCTCAAAGAATCAATAATTCATAACAGAAAATTGGGGAAGGCAAACATTCAGGAATGCTTCACTAAGGGCTTGATATGTCTGAACAGTTACAACCCACAGTATCTGAATTTTTCCTGAGATCACTTGGCAGTTACAAGTGTTGGGGTTGAGAGACCTCTCTCTGCCTTTGTATAGCTCTTGAACTATGTGGGACTTAATGCAAAAATTGCATTAGGAGGTCAAGGGCAGAGCTCCTAGCTCACAGATGTTAGGGTCTCCTAGTTTTCAGGAGTAAGTATCTATTAAATGACAGCTTGACTGAGGATGCATATCAAAGAGGGGAGAAAGGGGCTCTTCTTGGCAGATTTTATCCTCAAGGCAGGTGACTTGCTCCTGCAGAACTGAAAGGAGAAGCTGCCAGCTTTGAAGGTGTTCTCTCCTTGTACAGGAGATCAAGTCACAGTGATGGCCTTTTGGGTGCCAAGTAATGGGCTGCAGAGTTTAAAATGGACTTGGGAAGTTAGGAAACAGCTTAGAGGACAGTTTTCATCTGATCAGTTTAGAAAAAAGGATGTAGACAAAGGGTTTGGGGTAGAGGGGAGATATTGGGATTATTTAAACCTGACGAGAGGAGGCTGAATTAAGTGTAACATATTAGTAGTGAGTGTACAGCAAAGCATTCTTAGGAAAAGGTCACATTCACATGGCCCATGGGATAATCAGGCAAGATGGCTCAAGGCTAGATTCTGTCCTCAGGCTGTGACACTCCAGGTCCTACCCACCAAGGATGGAGGGAACCAAGAGTTTATCACACTGATGAATCTTTCCCCACTTTCTGGGTGCCTTTTGAAAGCATCTTCTATGCATGTCAGGGATTCAGGGTGCCCTGCCATAGTCATGGGAGGAAGTGGCCATAGGAACAGAGATGGGCCCAAGGTGAGGAATTGGTAGAGGTGGAGAACCAGTGGGGGCCCTTCCTATACATGTGGATTAATCAGCCAATGACCTGGACTCTCAAGTCCTCCTCTCCCAATCTTAGGGCCCTTTACTCCATTCCAGCTTAGTTACAGCCACACTAAGAACTTGCCATCAGAAGCCCCTCTGACACCTGTGATGACCCAGCCTGGCATTCCACCCATTCATCCCTCTATTCTTACAGCATGTGCCCTCAGTTGGCCATATTTTCAACTCCACATCATTAATTTTTCTCCTTACTTGTCAATCCACTGAGTTCTATCTTCATTTCCTCCCTTGTGAAGGTATACTTCATGTTCTACGTAGTAAGCAATATTTAAAAAGTTCTACTTCAAACAGGCCTTGTTCAATCTCCTTTCATTCTTTCTATTTGACAAAATCCCACTTCTCTACCTTTTTTGGGAAACATCTTCCTATAAGTGACTAATCACTAATGGTTTCAATCTCACAAGTCTGCTGACACTATGATAAAATTCATGACCAACCACAGCATGACCTGAAATTAATTCACTCATTCATTCCAAAAATAATTGTTCGGTGCTTACTAACAATAAACAAAACAAACGGATCTTAGGCCACTTGTTTGCAGTCTTGTCTCTCTCCCATGCCACTCAAATCTATTTTTAATCTTCTTCACTTTGCTGAAAGTTCGGCCATCTCTGCTGCTTACTAGTAGAGGTGCTGATCTCAACATTCACAGAGAACATCTATTCAATGTTCACAGATGCCACTAGATGGGAAAATTTTCACCAAAAACCTGTAGAAAACTGTATCCATCTTTCCTTTCTTTTTTCTTGTTTTAAAGAAAGAGATTTCCTCCTCAGGTTTCTGTTCTCAAAGGAATCACACTTCCTGAAGTGTCTTTGCTGAGGGAGCTAAGATCTATCTGGATGGACTGACCCACCCTTGCCTGCTGTCCTTATTCCTCCTCCCCTCTCCTTGTGAAATCTGTGCTCAATGTCTTCTTTTAAAAAACACTTTTTAGTACAAAAATGGTTAAACATAAGCAAGAGCAGAGAGAACAGTGTTACTCCCATGTATCCACCGTCAACTTTCACAATTACCATGCACAATGCACCCCGTCTTTACAAGTAGGTCTACAGTGTAAACGTCCATTCAACCATCTTGCCATCCATCTCTTAGAAGATATCCTCTGTGCTGCATGTGAGTATTCTCATATTCCTTTGATATCTATCACACCAAAATCACACTTACCCAATACATGTGGACACAGCATTGGTAACTGAAACACATTGAGCTTTACTGGCTTTGGCAATCAGCTCTGTTCTGCCTTGTAGTCAACCCTGAGAGATCACCTGAGTTCCCCACCACCACTCCATCCAAGCAGTAATCATTACAGAACAAAGTGAACACGTGATATTGCAGTCCCTTCATCACAAATTATAATGTGAAAATAATACAGAAAGAGACAACTTTACATGTTGATAAATACTTAAGATTGCCATATAAATGTTTTCAAGTATTTAGAAGAAAGCCTTTTTTTTCTGTCATACATTTAACATGACTTACCATGTTTCTAGTTAAATACAGTAGAATAAATATAGTTGTTTACCTCCTCTCCTTCCCCAAATGCTATTAACAGTAAAGGATTATATGAAAAGATGTTCAACATCATAGATCATCAGGGAAATACAAACCAAAAGCCACTAAGAGGTACCACTTAACCCCCACTAGGATGGGCAGAATCAAAAAGTCAGGTACTTATTGGAGAGAATGTGGGGAAGTTGGAAGCCTCACACACCGCTGGTGGGAATGTAAAGTAATGTTGCTGTTTTGGAAAACTGTCCGGCAGTTCCTCCAAATGTTAAGTGGACTTGACATATAACCCGCAATTCCTCCCCTAGGTACATACCTAGGAGAAATGAAAACATGTCCATAGAGAAACTTGTACACAAATGTTCACAGCAGGACTAATCATAAAGCGGCAACGTGGAAACAACCCAAATGCCCATCATCTGATGAGCAGATAAACAAATGTGCTATATCTGTGCAACATAATGCTACTCAGCTATAGAAAGGAACAAACTAATAACACATGTCACATGTGTTATAAACCAGACAAAAAAAAAAAAAAACCAGAAGCAAATGACTACATAGGAATCCATTCCTGTGAAATATTCACAACAGAGAAATCTATAGTGACAGAAAGGAGATGAATGATTGCTCTAGTCTGGGAGACTGAGGGATGGGAGTGGCAGCTAAAAGGTTCTTTCTGAAGTCATGAAAATGTTATAAAACTGACTTTGGCAATGGGTGTACAACTCTGTGATATACTAAAAACCACAGGACTACGTACTCTAAATGGGTGATTGTGTGCAACGTGAACTCTATTTCAATAAAACTGCTAACAAAGGAAAGGGTTTAAAGAGAATCAGTATTCATGAATGACAAGAACTGAGCAGATACAACAAAAGAGTTTAGCACATTTCTGGAAGATGGAAATCTAGGTAATGAACTCAGCCCAGCAGATAAAACTCATGCAAGCCAGTACACATGGCAGAGCCCCAAAGACAGATGACATGGCACCAAGTGAGAAATGGTGGCTCCATGTTGTGAGCATGGCTCTTAGAAATTTTGATCCTTTGTTGGACATTGTGCATATTTTTTTTTTTAAATGATGCAGGTGGTGGTGCCCTTTTTCAGTATTTTGTAAAACCCTGTTGAAATGTCAGGATTTTTAAATGTGGAAAGAAAATCCCAGGGATGAGACCTTCTCAGACCCCTCTCTGGCTGGCACCACCTGGCTCTGTGATGCTCTTGTAAAGGATGTCAGAGCCCAGGTGCTCCCACTGCCATTGAGCCCAGGTTCCAAGCAGGATGTCATCCTGGTCCTCAGAGGCAAAGGACATACTGCATCCCAGGGGACACCCCCAGTGAGCTGGACGCTGGCATCCTGGATTCCCAGGAAGCTGGATTGCCAGGGGGAGAAGGGGTTAGGGAGCAGGAAGAGAAGAAGGAGAGGGAGAAGGGGAGGAAGAGGAGGGAAAGGAGGAAAAGGACTGCCTGTGGCCCAGGAACCTGCAGGGTAGTCCCGAGGGCTCCTGCTTCCTTTTGGATCTGGTCAACTACTTCCTATACCTGAGAGGCTGAGGCAGGGAGTCACTGTTCCAGCTGGTCCTGTTCCTCCCTACAGGGGCCCGAGAAGGTCCAGAGCTGATCTGTGGCTGTGCCACCTCATCCTGATGTGCATCCCCCAGGCCCTGAGATCCTGGCAATTCCACCCCCTTCCTTCTCTGAGAGTTGTGGACTCAGGAGTCCTCCCTCCTCTCGGTCTGCTATAAATGCCACCACCTTCTTCCTTCTCTGAGAACTGTGGACATGGTGTCCGCTTCTCCTGGGTTTGATGGCAATGTCACTTCTTTCCTCCTCTGGGAGCTGTGGACACAGGTATCCTTTCCCTCCTGGATCTCCTAGCAACTCCACCCCCTTCTTCCCCAGTGGGGATCTCCTCAGTGTTCTTCACTGGCCACATCCAGGGAGGGGCTAAGGCTGAGCCTCTCTCCCAGAGTTTGGGAGCCCACCTTCCACAGGACTCAAGAGACATTGTCCTTACCTGCAGGTGAGCAGACCCATCAATCTTGGGTCTAGTCTGCTGGGTTCAGGGCCATCCAGTCTCTGTGCCACTGGCTTGGATAGTTATTTCTCCTTTCTTTGAGTCTCTTCCTTTTTTATCCATTCATTGCTCAGTGCTGGGAATATATCGCTGGCTCAAACATGGATAACCTCTTACTTCAGAGTAACAGAAACAAATGAATGAATGAAGTGATCATTTGACATGTGGGCTGCTCTACAAGAGGGAATAATGGACTAGTCAAGTGTGAGCAGGTAGAGATTGTTTCCAGGAGCATCTGGGGGGCCACCTGCCCCTACCTCTCCCCAGCAGCAGCTGTCACTCCTGTCTGTAGAGTCAGGGTGAAGTCAAAATATTTAGCAACTGGCATGGTAAGGCTCTCTCTCCTAGGAGGACGGGTCCTAGCCACAGACCACTGGAGCAACCTCCCATGACCTGTGGCTTCCACTACCCAAGAGTCCCCTGGGAAGGCAGCACCCAGGTGGTGATACCAGGCCTGTTTCTACATTTCTTCTGAGCTGGTCCTGAAGGAGGCTCTTCCAAGGGCAAGGATAGAGAGGAGCTTCTGGGACACAGGCCCTCAGCCTAAGTGGTACAAGGCAAAGCTGAAATGTGGGGTGACAGCCCAGCCCCTCACACCAGCCCTCAGAACCACTCAGACTGTGCCACATGCCTTGGTCATCTTGAAGACACATGGATGGGCACATCCTGGGTCCTGCAGCCCTGCCCAGCAGGCGAGTTATCATGGCAAACCTGAGGGTGGTCAGGAGAGAGAGGGCTGAGTCCCCTCCAGCAGCACTTCCCTTCTACTGCTCTGCAGCATGACAAACACAGCACAGGCTGGGACTGCCTCCCAGGGGGTCTTGGAGCAGCTGCACCACATGCACCCGTGTAAGGATTGCAGAGGGATGCAGACTGGCTTAGCAGCCCACTCCTTCCCTGCCCACCCTCCACTGAGCACAGCAGGAGGCCTGTGCCATCTTGCCCAGCTTGCATCAGCACCTGGTACGCCATCAACTGCACTGTCTGCTCAAGAGAGAGAGGTCTTAATTTCCCTGCGAAGGTCTGAGGGGTTCAGGAAGCCATCATCTTCTCCGAGAAAGCTGGCACCTCAAATCCTCTGAGGTCAGATGGTACCTACTGGGATAGCAGTGCCTGAGGATAGGAGGGGTGTCCTGTGGCACACAGATGCTATGTTCCCTGACACTGCTGTGGCTCTTCATAAATGGACAGGAGAGATCATGTTCTCAAATAGGAACAGAAGGAAACTTTCTGAAGCCTGTGAAAGATGCCATTCTTCCGACTGCAGTACCCTTGGTCTTCTTGGAGTGTCTGCTGGGGACCCAGCTCCTTGTAATGGAAGACAGATCTCTGTCCCTGAGACTGTGAGATGCAGCATGAGGTGAGGGCCTCTGAAGCACTGTGTAAGGGGAGGACAACCCTAGTGCCCAGGTTGGGAGAACTCCCAGGAGGGGATGGAAGAGAGAAGAAGGGGGTTCAGCCTGGGGGTGCTGAATGGAAGGCTATGAAGGAGACTCGCCTCTCAGGTAGGCTTGGAGCTCCAAAGGCTGGAGATTTTTCAGACCTAAGAACTTTGGACTGCCCAGAAACACCTCCTGCCAAAACCACATCTCCTTTCCTTCCCCCAAAGAAGCTGGGGAGATGGAGGGTACACATGGCTTGTTGGGGCTGGACTTCGGCACAGGCCAGAGTGAGCTGTACTCAGCCCCTTCCCCAGGCTCTATCCCTTTGTGGGGCTGAAGGGGAAAGTATTGTGCTTAGGAAATCAGAATGCAGTACCTGCCTGGGATCGGGGCAAAGGGGTGTTATTGACTCAGCCATTCTTTGTATTTCCAACCTAATTAACCCTCAAATGTCCTGAGTTAGGTAGGTAGGTCAAAAAAGGAACAGAAGGGAAGGACAGGCTTCTCAGGCCAGCACACACAAAGCACTCTGCAAAAATAGACCAAGCTGTAGCTGCCATCTTGGCCTGAATTCTTGGACTTAAGTTTTCACAAGGGATATTTGTTGCTGGCTGTTTTGCAAACAGGAGGGAGGCCCTAAGCTGCCACAAGTTTGCTACTTTAATTACAGCAAATAGTGTTGGAGAACAAGTCTTGCCCAGCTAAATCAGTTCCTTTTTTAATTATACCTATTAAAATGGGTATGCATTTGGGATCCTTTCAAATAGCTCAATCTGTCAAGCTTCTGTTTATCTGAGTTCTAGAAAATTTTTAGTGGCAAGGAAGAAAAATTCAGTTATATAAAGGTAACCCAATTCAAACAGAAGAGTAAGGCCCAAGGGACACCTGAATATGACCTTGATTATAGAGGAAGTCATTATGTACTGGAGAATATAGCCTCAGCCTGTGGCAGAGTGGACCCACAGGGAGAGCGGTGCCCATCCCATCCAGGGAGGACTGGCCTGCAGAGGCCTCTCTCCTGGGCAGGCCCTTAATGAAGCCTGCAGTTTGGAAGAGTCTTGAGGATGTGCTCCTTCACCTGAGAGTCAGCTGTCAAGCCAGGGAGGAGAGAGGTGGGCTGCTGCTTTCCACGCTGCCTGCTGGGAACCAAGTGAGTGTTGAACTTACATTAAGGTGCTTCCTGCACATAGAATGGGACATCCCAAGTGGGGAGGACCCTCACCCCAACATACAATACATATACCAGCATCATAAGGAAAACAGATTTCCAGCTTAACGTCTATGTTGGGCCAGCCCTTTCCTGTGTGCTGAAAGCCAGTGCAGAAGCAGGTCAGGGGTGTCAAGTGACAAGGACCATAGGAGCCATTCTGATTGAGCAGACACCTCTTAGGAGATACTTACCTTTTCCACATGAGTAAAAACATCATCTGAATCCTGCTCCTTAAAGAAAAGGATAGGACTTGAGTTCCTGATAAGCATCTTAGGCGTGGGTTGGTGGGGACTGTGGACTTAATGGCAGGCAAAGGGGGTTTTGGGGAAGGATGCTGAGTTGGAAGAGCGGAGTCGGGTCCTGGCTCCACATAGGAGTGTGAGTGAGTGGGAGTGTGTGTGGGGTGTGGGGGAAGCGTGAATCTGGACAAGCTTCTTAACCTCTGGAGCCCACAGGACTCAAACCCTAGTGCTTTTATGAATCATCTGCAAAGTTTGTTAAAAATGCAAATCCCTTTGTGGCTATGGTTTCACCCTGTAAACACATGTCAAAGCATTAGATCAAAGTATACCTTAAAAATATACTGTTGGGTTTTTTTTAATTTTTCTATTATACTTAAAAGATGAAAATAAAGAGTTAACTTTTAAAAAATGAAAATGTTTGAGCTTCATCTAGAGATTCTGATTCTGTGGATCAAAAGCGGAGATCAGGAACATGATTTTTAAATTGAGTACTCCCCGGGTGCTTTTGATATGGGCCATCAATGGGCCATAATGTGAGGAGAACTGTGACTGGTATCTCAAGAGTTAACTCAAAATAATCCCTTCTCTGTGTTCCTTCTGGGGCTCCAGGGAGGAGGCAAAGAATCTATAAAAAAAACCATTGTTGCCAGCTGGGTATACTATACAATAGCAGGATCGTTCTGTGAACAAAATTTCTACTATGTCTTGTAAAACCTTTTGTATCCCCATGAACACAGTCTAGATCCTTTACTAGGTGTGTCGAGTATTTGGGTACAGCATCTTTTACAATTTCTATTTCATACTCTGCAATCTAATTGTCACCACCACCTTCTTCATGTGTATTTTTTCCCTTTCTCCATTCCCCCCCCCCCCAAAGTCTAAGGGTTCCTTGAGTTTCAGGGTCTATCTAGGTGGTGTTTGTGAATCCCAATCCGGTTGTATTTCATCTGCAGCAGCTTCTCTCTGAGCCCCTGCATTGTCAATCTTTGTACCACCCACAAGTGCAGAACTGCCATTAACAGGTTTGTGACAGATTTGGGACATCACAGCCATACAGAGATCTTATGGGGCTTTACCCCAGCCCTGGGACTTGCTCCAGCTTTGGCTGGTGATGCTTTTATTACTGGCATCACTACTGCTGCACTCACTCCCTCTCCCAGAATTGTCCCCCCCCCCTCCCTGTCCCCTTTATAGCTTCCTGGGAGCATCTCTCAGCAGGCACTGAGGGGCTGCCCTGAAGGTCTTTCAGAACCTCTGCCCCCAAGGGCTGCATGGGGCCCACATAGCCCTCAATTCTGTTCTTCCCAACACCTGACACACTCATTATCTGTGCTTAATTCTCGTTTCATCCTCTTGTTCTAACTAGATTGTACTGCTCCTGCTCTGGTGCATGGGCCAGTGAACCAGCTGAAATGAATGTGACTCCATGAATAAATACATGATACAGATAGAAGGTGACAGTCACTGATGGGACAATTGATTCCTAGGATTGGGTGGGGAAGGGTGGGAATGGAGAAAACTCCTGGACCCTACAACAAAGTATGAATGGCCCCGGGGACCATTGACCCAGAAATGTTGAAAGACTGTGTAACACTACTGTGCTTTAAATTATTGTTATTTTTCAATTTTCAGGTGATTCTTGAAGAATACTTTCTTCTACAATTTATATCTGGGACGCTTTCAAGCTGGTTGATTGGTGCCAGAATGCAGAGAGACGCACTGGTTCCATTCTTCCAGAGTTTGGGGAGCATTTGAATAAAGAGAATTGTGGCACCCTCACATATTAATAGGATGTCTGTGACTTAGGCATCTTGGAACAAAAGCGTGATGTGGAATGTGGCCAAATCACTCATGCAGTGTGGAAATGTACCTGTTTCTTCCTCATGCATTTATTGACTATATGCAGAGTGAACAGACACCCTTGCTTTTGTGAGACTATTCTTTCAAAAAAAGACAGAGGTCACTGGGCATGGTAGGTCATGCCTATAATCTTAGCACTCTGGGAGCCAAGGTGGGGGGATTGAATGAGTTCAGGAGGTCAAAACCAGTATGAGCAAGAGCAAGACCTATGTTGTTTTTCACCCTACCTTCTTCCCCTGCTACCCTTATTTACCCTTCACCTTTGGGCCCTGTATCCCAAAAAAAAGGTTAGAGGCAGTTAAATCAGGTCGAGGTCCAATATCACTGGCTCATTAACCAAGAATCTAACTAT
>CAUYPK010125450.1:0-17765 GCA_963574355.1 Loris lydekkerianus | reverse complement strand
TAATATATTATTGTTAAAATTATATGCTTTTGTGTGAGTGTTTGTCTGTTTTGGCAGGTCACTGCGTGGTGTGGCTCTCTGACTCTCACAGTTTAAAATTTTGGCTCTTTGTGTCGAACTTGTTCGCCACCCCTGTCTTAGTCTGATAAAAGTTAACAATAAAAAAAAGGCATTTCATGGCCTTGGATTTGTATTTATGTAATTTCTTAATGTGTATACCCACTTCTCAAATTAAGCCCTCTCCACAATGAAGTTAATTTAAAAGAGAAAAAACAACCTCCTGTCACTCTTTAGTTCTTTTTCTTTGATATTTTACAGTTATAACACTAAATTACTATTTTTATTTATAGTTTTGCAATAAAGATTTTATTTACACATGAAGTTGATTTTCAGTAATCATCATACTGAAAATCAGGTAGTATAAATAAAATCTCATTCAATAAAATGTCATTGTATTATAGATTCTACTCTGCATTCATTTTAAATCTAACTCTTGTAAAAAATGTCTTCACTCATTTAATGAATATTTGTTAACTCTACTTCATGCCACATTAAAACTTTGGGACAAGTTAATAAACTTGGCCCATGGACCTTGCCTCTTAATGGAGGGAGAGATGTAATAAAAAACATTGTATTAGAAAGTAATAGATGGGATGAAATAGTAGAGCTACAAAAGAGAGATACAGATTGAGGAAGAGTATAGTTTTAAGTAGGATACTCAGGATGGGCTCCCACTGAATGGGCACATTAGAGGAAAAATAAGAAAGAAGTGAGGGAAACAACAAGCCAGGCAAGAAACAGGACCGGTACCAGGACACTAAGGTCAAAGTGTGTACAGTGTGTGTCCAAAGAAGGTATTTAACATCCAGTAAGTTAATGCAGTTGAAACTGCTAAGTCGTGTGCAGTCTCACTCCTACCCTTGTAGGTCGCAAATATGGGCTTTTTTAATGAACTTAATTTATTAATTCAGGATGTTAAGCTTCTGGTAGACCCCAGAAGTGCTTGTCTCTTTTCCATTATGTCTATTCGGTCTCCTCCACTTTGAAGAGGAATGCACAATTTTCAGGCATAAAATAACGATTCCTTCCAAGTATTATAAACTCTCTTGGAAGGCAGAAGACAAACTGAGAAAAATGCCTTGGTATTCAAGGAATATCCTGAATGTTTAAAGCAAAGAAAAGTAATTGAACCATCAAAGAGAATATCCCCTTCCAAATTACTAAAGGTTATTCTTTACCAAGAATCATGTAAATTCTAAAAAGTAATAACAAACAAAATGTAAATTTTATAATTATTTTATCTCCTTCCTATATTCAATGATTAATACAATGAATAATTTTCCAATTTTGGAAAATAAAAAGAATAGAAACAATAATAAAAGGGTGAGGGTTGTAAACAATAATAGGAAACGTAGGCATCTGCAGGAAAAGAGAATTGGACAATTCAAAACTTCTAAGAAGTTTTGAGCTTCCCAGATGTCTGCAAAGGGAAAGTTTTAGATTGTAGCTTTCTCACAATAGAACAATAGGAATCAATGAGAGCAGTTTCTGTTCTTAGCTTAAAGCGCTTCTAAAAGTGTCACTTTATAGCTACCTATTTTACTATTCTCCCACAGATAAGTGATATATCTATTAAAAGAGGGCACATTACAGAGCTATATCAATATTTTGTCACCCTTCAAAGGCTAAGAAAAGTCTTTTTTTAAAAATCTAAATGTGAAAACCTCATGCCTGGCATATAGTAAATAATGAATGTAAATATAATAAAGTAAATAGTAAATAATAAGGCCTCTTTCTAATGCCTTATTTTTTTTTCACTTATTCTTCTTTTATATGTGCAACTAATCAAACTATTTGTAGATTTATATAAAACCATCTCTTGTGCATAAAAATTCTGTTGAAATGGCATTTGATAGAAGTGTGTTCAAGAAATAGTTCTCCGTTAATATCAATAGTGTACTGCTTATACCACGTGACGCTCAGATGAAACACCTCTCAGAGGCTCCCTGATTATCATATCCAATTTGTTTATATGCATTAATTTTTTGTCAGTTCACTGTTTAAAATCTTAAGTTTAAACTTCACAAAAATTTAGAAGTATTTATGGAGACATTGAAAAGCATAAGTTAAAAAGAATATGAAGCCATGAAGATAAAGTCACCCATAAAAGAGTAAGGAGATTAGGAAGAAGACATATCTAAAGAAGAGTTTAGACTCCGGAATTAAATAGTTCTCCATCATCAACACACATGTGCTATAATAATAGGAGGATATATTTAATCCAGTTACTTTTATTTCAAGCAATCATTAATTATAAAAAATACATTTGCATTTCAGCTACATACAAAATGCCAAAACATCCTTCTATGCGCCTGCCTCATTAATTATGTTATTTATTTTATATTTAAGCCATTAAGATGAGCTGGTAGAAACGCCTACCAGAAAGTCCTGAGTAGGTGGAGAGATCTACCAAACTGTTGTCTCTAAAATTCCTAATGATCAAAGAATTCAGGATAAAGCCAGAGACATAGTGCTTCTAATGTTAGGTTGGTGAGGAGGGAGGGGAGCCCAGTGTTTAAAGGAGATAATACCTTTTATTGGTATTGAGGCTTGAGATGATTTTCCTTATTGGGATACTGTAAAGAGGAAGCAATTTTATACATTGACTGATGTCCTCATTAACATTGACATAAAAGGATAAAGTAGCAAGGTTCTTGTGATTGTTTCTTTTAATGTCCAGAAGGTAAACGGGTGGCAAAACGCCCAAGTGCAAGTCAGTAAAAACAAATCTATCAAGGCCAAGACACTCTCCTTCAAGTCCATGGCTCCCCAGTGGTCTCAAATCTAGATTTAGTCCATTGGGATTCAAGGGAAAATAACATTTTCAGATGTATAGAGGGCACTCATCCTGATAGGAAGAATATCTTTATATTATTCTTTTTAAAGTTACTGTATTAAAAAATAAGGCAAGATAATTCCTCAAATTAAGCTCCAATCAAAGCAATTCTATACCACTATAAAGAATGTCAAACAGCATGGTGGTTTAATGATCAAGTCTCAGGAAAGGGAATCACTATGGGAAATTGCTATTTTGATTTTCTTTTCTTCCTGAAGCCAGAGCAGTTGTAACATTTATATCTGGCCTTATTCTCCATCAAGGTTCACTTTGAAAATTTCAAAGGCCATGTTTGGAAAATGAAGATATATCTCATTTTTATTCTTTTTCACTTCAGGTCAGCATGTAAAAATGGCAATCTTTTTACTCCCAGGGGAAAATGCTTTTAGACAAACTATGTAGGTGTTCTTTTCTTCCAGGCATAAATTAAAAGTAATGTGGAAAAACTATTATAGATAATACATCAACACAGTTGGCCACTAAAAACAGAAAAGGTAGAAATAATAATAGTTCTCTACCAAATTCAACTTCATGCATCTAAGATATGACACATTTAATGGAAGCCTTGAGGGCAACAATAAATTAAATAATATACGCAAAAGGGAAAGATCTAATTTTTCCTTTTAATAATAGTTATTTTACATATTTTTAGGCAGTGTAAAATAGTAATGGATTGATTTAAGGTGCTGATTTTTAGTTTCAATCTTTTCCCTGTACCATCAATGAACTGCTGCTTTGAGGAAAAGTGAAAAGAAAAAAAAAAAAAAAAAAAAAAAAAGGGAGAAGTGCGTGGGGATCACACAACTCCTAGAAGAGGATTGCTGGTAAGAAAACCACTTTTCCATTCAACTACTGGTTGCCGTTTTTTCATTCAGTAGCCTAATATCTCAATGAGAAGTAGAACAATGGAGAGAAAAAAACGACCAAGTTTCACGTTTGAAATAGGCAGTAACCTACTTTAGTGGGTCCTGCAATTACTTTCAAGTAGCCTAACGTATTCTCCTATGTACTTTCTTGTTTGATTTTTTTTTTTTTTCTGTTTTAATATCTTCCTTGGGAAAAGAATTCATTTGAATAAATTTTTACTATACAATTCTCAGATTTTAGTTTCATTTTCATGAAACACTTTTCAGATAATATTTAGTTACAATATAACGCTTAACAAATGTATATATTCTTACATAAACATCTAAAGTCCCCAGAATGTATAAACGCTATTTTATGGCACAGCTGACACTCCTCCTGAGTGCTGCTGCTGTTTTCGAAGGTGCGAGGGCAGGTGCAGTGGCCATTTCTTTTCCTTTTTCCTGCATTTCTTCCTGTTTCTCCAGCTTCCTGGTAATCTCAGCAGCCGCCTCCTCTGCCTGAACCACCGCCTCCTTCATGACATCCAGCTTCCTCATGGAATCTCTCCAGTCTCATAGAAGGACAGGCACTCCTCAACTTGTTCTGGAACTTTTGCCCCAAATAGCGCATGGGCATCTCAGAAAAGCAATTGACTTGTGAAGCAATACTGCATTTGTTTGCCAGGTATCAGCAGATGTTTTGTTCTTGGAAGCTGCTTGGCCAATGAAGGTGGAAAACAAGTCCATATTTTGGTGTATTACCTGTAGAATATCATCAATTTTTTTATCCCTGAGACAAACCAGAGTCATATTTCCCTTGATTCCATTTACTGAGAACAAAAGAAAAAGAAAATCCTCAGAAGGACTGTATAATGTTAGCCTAATCATGGAAGTAGAAGCTAAATATTCTGATTGAGGAACATCCTATGAAATAATTAGCTCTTACTTCTGAAATAATATTAAAATCAGTAAAAAACAATGCAACTAATTATGTATGAACATAATTTTATGTCCA
This sequence comes from Loris lydekkerianus, assembly GCA_963574355.1. Taxonomy (NCBI): domain Eukaryota; kingdom Metazoa; phylum Chordata; class Mammalia; order Primates; family Lorisidae; genus Loris; species Loris lydekkerianus. The sequence continues at coordinate 13,009 of CAUYPK010125450.1, read as the reverse complement.
TAATTAGTATGAACATAATTTTTTTTGAGACTTTGGAAAAAAAGAAGAAGTTAACTGATGACTCCATACTGAACCAGAGTCAAAGCATTCTATGATAGACATTCCCTTATCTGACAAGGTGAATGTTACTTTTTTGCATTATTATTATTGCTCAATAAAAAATAATTACTTTTAGTCCATTGAAAGATATTTTTAAATATCTGTTACTTTTTAAAAGATTTAAATGTCTCATTAAAAATAAAAATGTTTAAAGTGTCCAAAGACAAAGTAACTTTAAATAAAAAGTGTATGACTTATGAGAAACGGATTCTTGAATAGTCTAATGATGAAAGAATCAATGCCTGGGTCTCCGACACATTTTCCTAATAAGATATTTCTGTGGTGAGGAATTTTTCAGTGTGATTGTCATGTTAGTTTCATTTTTAAAAAAACAGAGGGAAAGTGAAAAAATGCAGCAGGAATTTTCCTCTGCTATTAAACTATTAAAAAGAATTAAGCCAGATAAAAATATAATGGTATTTCTTTGAAAATAAATACAAAACAATTAAGGGTAATCTATCAAGTAAAATTAGAGCTATCTAACATAGCTACTTTTAAAACTTTTCATATGAAGCAAGTGCAGATTCACTCCGTTTACCCTTCACCTAATTTTCCCTATGATTACATTTGCACAACCTTCAGAAATTTGACAGTTATACACTATGAATGAGTATATACTTGTAGGACCCCAAAGCAATTATTTTAATATGAAGTCCAGTGATATCAACATTGGAGATTTAAAATTTTTAAGATTTACTAAAGAAAGCTCCAAGTTTGTTTAGTTAGCTGTAATATGCACTAACTTTAGACGGTATAATTAAGAAAATTATCACATTTTATTTTTCTTTAGTTTTCAATATCTATACATTAAACAAATACACACTAAACATTATTCAGGTGTTACATGTGCAGGTATGAGCAAGAGAAAAAAATTCTCCTTAAAATATGTGTGCATGTGTATGAAAATGTAAGTAAATTTCATGTGGTGGGACAGATATTCTTAAATCCTATTGAAAAAAAACTAGTGAGAAAGAAGAAAATGAAGTGGTGAAAAGTTAAAGCAATGTTACAGAAAGTGTCAAAGGAAAGCTTCATTTACCAGATGACCTTGGGTAAGGATCTGAAAGAACAGAAAGAAAACAACCATGTATTGTTGCTTCTTTCATTGTTTTACTATTCCAGACAGAAAAATAAAATTATGTTCATAGGTCCTGAGGGAAGGGTATGTTAAGCTTGTTTGGGGAGCAGGAAGCATGCTGTGTATGGCTGTAATAAAAGAATAAATGATAGAGAATAACATATTGCAAGTCTGTTCATTCTAAGCAAGACATTTGGCTTATATTCTATATGAGATAAGAAAGAATTAGAAAGTTCAAATCTGAGAAGTGACATCATATAACATGTTTTAACAGAATCGCCCTTGTTACTATGTTGAGAATAAAACGGAAGTGCATCAGGGGCAGAAGTAGGAAGGTGAGTTATAAAGTTATTTCAATAATTCAGAAGTGCTAGGATGGTGACTCAATGCAGTGTTAGGTGAGAATGTAAAATCCTGCAAATATATTGAAAGTTGAGCAAAAAAAAAAAACCACCAGTGGAACAAATGTAGGTTGTGAGAAAGAGTCTAGTTAAGGGTGGTTCCAATATTTGTGACCTGAACCTGAAAGTGTTGTGGTGAATCCTTCCCCGTCACTTTTTGTGAGCACTTGCTGAGATGAGGAGACGCAGGTGGGCGTGGTTTGAGGGAAAAACATCCGGAGCCCATGTTGCAAATATTAATTTGGAGATGCATGTTTAATGCCCAAATACAGAATAGTATTTTTAGGATTTTTCAGTATATATTTGGCTAGGGGTTAAATAATTAATCCACAATATTATTATTTTCTTTTTCATAAAGATTTATTTTTATGTAAAATCAATCTGTCTGGAAACTGAAACGATACAAGCCTTTCGCTATTACTTCTTCCTCTTATATTTTTTTGTCTCAATGGTCTGATTATCCCCCAAAATGGAATTTAAGATTACAACTCTTCTCTCTCCTAGCAACTTGTCATTAAATCTGCTATTTAGTTATGATTGTTACCTTCTCCTTTATTGTCAAGGATTTTCCATTAGCTTCAAGCTGACTGAAATATCTTTAACGTTTATAATGTACCTAATAGTTCACCTATTCAGTCATTTCTCTGTACCCCATCCTTATTTCATTCTTTAAACTTAATCACCTGCATTCCTGAAAATACTATTTTCTCAGAAGAAAAATGTAATTTGACGCCCTTCGAATGCAATTTCTTTAACAGCTATTCTGTCACTTATGAGACAAAGTTTAAACTCATGATGCACTATGATTTGGGTGAATAAAACTTCACATCAAAACAGTTTTTTAAAAAATTAAAATTCAGATACTTGAAATTTTAGTAATTTCCTAAACATTTTATTCAGACATGGTCAGAGAGCTATGATGTTACACACTACAACTCTACGACTACAAAGAATAATATAATAGCAATAATAATAGCAGCGATTATAGTTATCCATCTTAGTTACGGAAGAGGATTTCATTTCTGTAAAGAATGTAAGTTTATTATAGATATTGAGATAATTACTAGACAGAAATAAGATGCTTGAAATATTCTGCCTTTTGATCTGAGTGTTGATTATATAGATCAGTTCAATTTGGAAAAAAGTCATTACGTGTAAAATTATAGGTTCTATAATTTTGGTAAGCACTTTATAACAATAAAATTATTTATAATGAGAATTTAAAAAGAAGATAAAAGTACAGTAAAGATAAAGCAAAGGTAAAATATATATTATATGTGCTGACTTTATATGTCACTAAAGATATAAATTAACAATGAATGATGATTAAATTAGGATTACTTTCATTATCTTAATGAAGTCCATGGGGATACTCACATTAGGATTCAAAATAGATATATAAAAGTTGACCCCAAAATAGTTATATATTTTCTAATTGAGGGCATAAACCTTCCAAAAATTTTCATTCTACATGGTTATAATTGAATATTTTATTCTGACAGATTCTTTAGTAAAATAGTACCCATAGATATATAAACAGATATCGAATGTATCCATATTTAGTTAGGGCTTTCCTCAGCCCCACTGCCAGCCCAGTTGCCTGTTGTCAGCTGGGTGAGCTGGCTGTAGTGATGTGCCTCAGGATGTTTACTCTGGCTAATTTAGCTACAGATCTTCTAATGTCTGGTGTTTGGCAATAAATTCCCAGTTGGAGCTTCCAAAAGACAGCAGTTTGCTGTAAATTTCTTAATCTCTCTTTTGCAATCTAAGTACCTTCCCTTCTCATTGCATGAATACAATTGCTCCTAGGGATACCTGAACCTGAAATGAACTGAAAATATTTAACAGCTTTTCAACTTGCCAGGCAGTAGAAGAAGAATTCATACCAATGCCAGTTCTCTGAACAGCTGTTGCTATAAGGTATCCGAACAGCTGTCGCTATAAGGTAATATTGCTCAAGCATCCCAAAATAGAATAAGGAAAATACGATTCCTGTGAGGGTTTTACTATATTTTGGAGAACTCCAGCTGGAAACTTAATTGAAATTTAAACAGAGCACACAGAAACAGCTTTCCCACATCTATTCACTATACTTTTATTGACCTGGATAATTTAATCAATAAGTTACAACACTCTGTACTAGTGGAGCAATGTAAAATTCTGGAAGCAGAGAAATTTGTTCTTTGCTTCTCATTATCTGTAACTTCTTGCATTATATTCTTCCAAAACTTTAATACCTCTTCTCATCACAATAAAATCTCTAAATACTGACAATCTATTTTTTGTTTCTTGTTTTTATATCCTATAGCCAAAGACACTAGGAATACATTGGAGTTTATTCTTGTTTGCAGCAAGAAAGATCTCATACAATGCAGAAATGTGAATTTTTCTTCGCATGAGGTATTAAATAGAGGCAACTGAAAAGGCTGAGTTTTGACTGAGTTATTTGGAGAAGGGTTTAAGGAAGCAGGATTTTGCCCTGGATTACCTGTTATCAGGAAGCGAGAACAATTCTATGATTGGGTATCTCATAAAATCTTCTCTATCGGCCTTGTGGCTGTGCACCTGTCACCTGAGCCAATCAATGGAGAAGTGGATGAGAGCTCAACAATTCTACTTTTATTTACAGAAAAGTCAGTGATCCAGAGAACAGCTTGGATATCTTATCAAAGAGCTGTTCTGCTCTGTTTCCCTTTGTTACTTTTATGATCTCACTAAAGGCATCATATTATATATGAAATAGATCTCTCCTCAAAGGTTACAAGATTACATGATACCCCCTATTTTTAAGTGGCTATCTCTTAAAAGCATTTCTACTGTAGGCTAAATTTATATTTAGTCAGTACTCCAGGTCTGGAATTGGGGTGGGGGAGGGAAGAGAGGTGGATATCAGCACTGGAGTCATCAGAGAAGCTGGGTGCATTGTTACTCTACAGAGGCCACACAGGCTGGGTGCCCTGAAGCTGACCCAAGTATCAGCAGAGCACCCCAAGATCTTCCTAGAATACAGGAGATTTGTGAGTTAATGAAAGGGCCTACCATCAGTCCCCCAGCCTCCTGGAAAGCTCTCCCAGCACCATGGGCTTTGGAACATCCAGTCTCAATCTTATCTATGACAGAGGCCTTGTCCATGAGTAAACAATTCCAGATGGCAGCACAGGGGCTCATCCAGCCCTGCCAGGGCCTGTCCAGCAGCACCCTGCATGTAATGGTTATTTACAATAACAGTGGCCACCATCATAAGGACATGAAAATAGAGTGAGGCTAATGTAATCAATGTAGAAACAGCAGTCACATGTTAGCCAAGAAAGGCATGGATCTGGTATATTGCAGCTTGGAAAATGTTCATGGTTCTCTGCAGCAGTTCTCAATCTGTGGGTCGCAACCCACTGGAACTGTATTAAAGGGCCGCAACATTAGGAAGGTTGAGAACCACTGCTCTATGGTTAGACAAACTTAAGGACTGTTATTGTTTTGATCATTGCCTATCATGGTTACAGAGTGGTCTTAATATGATTTTGAGGTCCTAGCAAATAGTTTATGTTCAGCAGGAGACCGAAAGACCTTGCTAAGAATACCAGGCCAAGTCCTGAATGTCAGAGGCTGCTCTTTCCCTTTCTCACTTACACCTATTAATGAACGTAACCAGAATGTTATACAGTAAAGTACAAAATGTGAAAAGACAACAGTAAAAAACTATGAGAATTTCTCGTAAGAGTATTAATTCACCGATTTCATTTATTCTTTCTTTTAGTCTTCCTATTCTTAAGATTAACAATAGGATTAGTTCTTTTATAGCAGACATTATTTTCAAAGCACATTTTAGGGAGGATAGCATCATTTGAGGAAATAGACTTCATAGTAGGTGGAGGTTTTAATTTCCCTTTAAAAACATGGCAAGTGTAAGGTCAGTATTCCCTGTCCTCTTACTGTTTCCATTTATTTAGTTTCTAAGTTAGAGGATTTCTGAATGAATGGAAATGAAGATACATTTAAATATACTGACAGCAAAATATAATTTCAGTACCATTACTATATAATTTTTTTCTAGAAGATTTATGTTTTATGCTGAATGCATAATACTTCTACAATAGAATCTCTTTTACTTGATTGGGACCATTATTTGGTCACTTAATTGAAAAAGTGGGTTAGGCTGGGTGCAGTGGCTCACAATGCCTATAATCCTAGTGCTCTGGGAGGCCCATGTGAGAGGTGATGTCACTTAAGCTCAGGCATTGGAGACTAGCCAGAGCAAGAGGGAGTCCCTATCTCTACTAAATATAGGAAAATTGGCAATGAGAGCTTCCCTTAGTCCCAGCTGCTGGGGAGACTGAAGCAGGAGGATGAGGGCCGCTGGAGCCTCAGATTTTGAGGCTGCTATGAGCTAGGCTGACACCACAGCACTCTGGCCTGAGGTAACAGAGTGAAAAAAAGAAAGAAAGAAAACATAGGTTAAAGGAGGAATTGATGCAAGGACAAAGCCTCTCCTTTGAGATTTCATTTGTTGATTTGTATTTCATCTTTTTACATAAATCTCATCCTAAGAACTCATCTATAATATGTAAACTTGGTTCTATAGGTGAAGTAAGAAGCACAGAAGGTATGGAGCAGAAAACAGGTGCTTATTAGCCATGGAATATTTGAAAAGACAATAGAAAACTTCAGTTACTCTTAAAGACTCATTACATGAAAACATATTAACAGATCTTCTATATGTTCTGTACATGATGACACAGTCCACTAATTAATAAGGCTTTCATATATGTCTGCAAGAGCTAATAATTGTTTTTATTTTTTTATTTTTTGACAGAGTCTCACTTTGTTGCCCTCAGTAGAGTGCTGCAGCATCACAGCTCACAGCAACCTCAAACTCTTGAGTTTAAGCAATTCTCCTGCCAGAATCTTCTAAGCAGTTGGGACTACGGGTGCCCACCACAACACCTGGCTATTTTTTTTTTTTTTTTTTTTGAGATGGGGGTCTTGCTCTTGCTCAGGCTGTTCTTGAACACGTGAGCTCAGGCAATCTATCCACCTCAGCCTTTCAGAGTGCTGGGATTACAGGTATAAGCCACCATGCCCAGCCAATATATCTCAAGTGATAAATCTTAATGTTTATTCATTGGATAGGAGATATTTTTCACTTTTTCTCTTTAAGATGCTAATTCAAAGTAGTTTGGTAAATTAAAAATAAAAAATACTCTTCACATCAAATTCATTCATTTTGTTAAAATGTGTTAAGTAGTCATTTTAAAAATATATACTTGTAGAAGTAAAACTTGTAGACAATAATGTTTATCCATTATATATGTGTATTTTATGTAGTCATGTGCCACATATAACATTTCCATCAGTGATAAACTGTGTATATAACAGTGGTCTCATAAAATTATAAAATCGTACTTTACTGTATTTTTTCTATGTTTAGACATGCTTGGATACACCAACCAATACCTACCATTCTGTTACAGGTGCCTACTGTAACATGTTCTACAGGTTTGTTGGCTGGGGCAATAGGCTATCCCATATAGCCTTGGTATGTAGAAGCTTAGACTATCTATGTTTGTGTACTTTATGACAGTCGTACCATGACAAAATCATCTAAAAAAGCATTTCTCAGAATGTGTATCCTGTTGTTAAGCAATGCATGATTGTAGATATAAAATTTTTCTCAGACACCAATGATATATTGACAACGATCCCCTTGTTAGCTAAGCTGTCAGTCACAACAGATATGATTGCTCTCTATTGGCATTTGGCAGAAGCAACAGAGATTAGAGGATAGAGAGACAGGTTCAGGCCTCCAAGCCAATCTGTACAGCTTTCAATTCCAACCAATCAGCGACACCTGCATGTGGTAATCATTCTCCTTGGTTACAAGTGTTGGCAGAAACTAGACACCAGCTTTTCACGCTAGAGAGAAAAGAGCTAAATATAAATGTGAAAATATTCTTCATAGGGAAATTTTTAATCTTTTTTTAAACGATAAAAGGAAGATAGGATGGCGCTGTGTTTTGTTAATATTTTTAATTATTTGTCAGAAAGGCCGATTACGCCTAAACACAACAGCAAAGAGTAAGTGTGGTGGGCGTGTTATCTTCCCTGGTCAGTGATAAGAAGTCCTGCAGTATGAAATCTAAACTTCTGTGCTGCTGCCTGCTAGATCAGTCTCCTTTGCAGTTGTTTGAGCCATGTGAACCTTTCATCTTATTCCAACTTCAGGAATATTTTATGTGTTACTCGCTTTGCAAGTTTTGCAGAATACATTCAAACATCAGTTTTATAGGCAACAGGACTACAAATGTTTCTCCAAAGATTAAAAAAAGTACATAAAAAAGAAACTATGACAAGAACAGTAGCAACCTTTCCCTATTGTTTCTCAGCAAATCCTCTGGTTTTCTATAATTAGAAAATAAAGTCACACTTTGAGTCAGGGGTCATCAGAACATCCTCCATGGGTTATCAATCAGATTCATCTAGGCATAGCTAAGACACTATTGCTCAGTCATTTGGGGGTGAAAATAAAATATTATTTAGTAATTTACTATTTTTATTTCCCCCTTTCTAACTAATTACCCTCATTTAATTTTAACTAATTCTTGTTTATTATTATGTAATATTTAATTTAATGGATAATGAAATACACCAAAGTATTTTAGAACTTTCAAAGAGCATGAGAAAGCACATTTTTCCCCCAAATGTTCATAATAGTACATTGTTATCTTTCACCAAAAATAATGCCTGTGGAACCCAAAAAGTCACTAAATACAGTCAGATGTTAAATGGGATGAATAGGACAAACCTGGTGTTATATCTTGAATGAAATTATTCTATAAATTTGACCTGTATAACTAGCTCAGTGAGAAAAACTAAAACAAATTTGGGAACCAACGAATACAATTGGCTCTGCTTACAAAGAAAAGAAAACTAATATTTATAGAATATCTGGCACATTTCAGGTCTCAGTGTAACTGATATTTTTGTTTGCTATCTTATATCCATTCTTCTTTCAGATACTAAAGGTTAATTCATGAGGTTTCCATAGAAATTTCCCCTAGGTTCTTCCAGAAGAAGGCATGACCCTAGCCAAATAGCACATAAAATGGTGACTACCCAGAGCCTGTCCATTCAGAATGAGTCTCAGAATTTGTGGGGAAATATATAAAAATCCTTTTTTTTTTTTTTTCCTTTCCTGTACTAGGAATTAGGAGGCTGTAATTATTTTGCTACCAGAAAAAGACTCTGAGGATCATTGAGACAACTCACTGGGAACAATGTCAAGATAAAATCAAAGAGAACTCAAAATCTGAGGCACTGCTTAAGCCACTTCCTCAAGGCTGATAAGTCACTCCTATCCATGCCCTAATCAGCTAATCAAACACTGTCTGTGTGAAAGGCCATTGACTATCTGATCGCACCACCCATAGTGGTAAATCAAATGGCCAGCAGAAACAACAAAATCCAGTACTTCCCACCCCCACCACACACATACCAGCAAGTTAGCTCTTTTTAATTGCCTCAGTTAAAGAAAACTTCCTTTCATTAGCATGTTGTTCCTAAAAGGAAATATTGATTGCTTCATACAGGGGTGTCCAACTGGTAGCCTGTGGGTTGCAATGCTGATTTTGTGAGGATGTTTGCTTATCTGTGGTGTTAGATACCACACAAAGTATGCATGGACCTTTTTTTACCAATCAGTTTTTTTTTAGTGTCTGTGTATTTAATGTGTGTACCAAGACAATTCTTATTCTTCCAGTGTGCGTAGAGAACAAACAAACAAAACAAAAGCGGTAAGACATCTTCCTGGTAGAACACAGACAGATAAATGAATCTTTTCTCTTTTCTTTTCTCTTCTCTTCTCTTCTCTTCTCTTCTCTTCTCTTCTCTTCTCTTCTCTTCTCTTCTCTTCTCTTCTCTTTCTTTCTTTCTTTCTTTTTTTTTTTGAGACAGAATTTCACCCTGTTACCCAGGGTAAAGTGTGGTGGTGTCATCATAGTTCACAGCAACCTCACACTCTTGGGCACAAGTGATCCTCTTATCTCAGCCTCCCAAGTAGCTAGTACTATAAGTATATGCCACCAAACCCAGGTAGTTCTTTTGTTTTTCATAGAAACAGCATCTTGCTCTTGCTCAGACTGATCTTGAACTCTTGAGCTTGAGCAATCCACCAGCCTCAGCCTCCCAGAGTGCTAGAATTATAGGCATGACCCAAGAATTACACACCTGGCCCAAGAAATGAACTTTTATTGTTAATTTTTTTCAGATGTAACAAATGGTTAAAGAATACTATTCACAGTAATATATCTCACACACTACTAGATTAGACTGTGACTTAAAGTAGAAATGAATATTAGAGTTCAATCAGACCCAACCAGCTTATTTTAAAGTAACTATTAATAATCTTACTCTTTGAGAAAATGATAAATTTGGGAAAACCTCATCTAGAGAGGATACCAGGACAATAAATATAAACCATGTCTGTCCTAAAAAACTCAAGACAAACATAGTTTATGCATGAGGAATTATAAATCTGGATGATGAGTAAGGTATATACAATGGCCTATGTCTTTGGGATAATATGTAGCAAAAACATGATTTTATTAATTAATCAGTAAAGACTATTCTGTAAATTTTCATGCAACAAGCCCTATGATATGTATTAAGAACAGATAACCGGAATAAAAATTCTTATTATAAAAATAGATTATTTAAAACAAAAGATGTGTTTTCAGATAATTATATCATAAATATTACAAATAAAATATAGACAGAATATCACAGGTACTTAGAATATTGACACTTACATATTCTTGGGGAAGTAGAAGAGGAGGAAAGTAGCTTCAAAAAAGTTAAAACTAAAGCTGTGTAACAGTGAAATAAGAGAAATTCATCAAGCAATGAAAAATATTTTATCCTAGAATCAAAGATAAAAGAGAATAATGAAGTCTGTCTTAGTCTTTTTTGTGCTACTATAAAATAGTACAAAAAATAGGTCATTTTGAAGAAGTGAAATTTATTTTTAATCGTTTGAGAGGCTGAGATGTCCAACATCAAGATGATAGCACCTGGTGAGGGCCTTTGTGCCCTGTCATTTCATGGTGGAAGGCAAAAAGGGGAAAGGGGGCAAGAGAGGGGAGAGAAGACAAGAAAGAATAGTGGTTAAACTAGTTTATTTTTAAAGCAACCTACTCCAGGGATAATAACATTGATATTGCACATTCACTGTGGAGGCTAAATGCTTTGCTGCTGAGATATTTCTTTTGCCAGATATACTAGTTCATTGTCCTTTAATTTGCCATTCATAAAACCCTAGGCATTGAACACAATTTAGTCAATTTTGTTGCCACTTTATAACAAGGATGGCCTTTATTTTAGTTTCCAATAAGATATTTTTCTTTTCTGTCTGAGAGCTCATTGAAAGGGTCTTTCCTTTCCATATTTCTACCAGCATTCTGATCATGACCACTTAAGTAGTCTCTAAGAAGTTTGAGACCTTGGGCTTTTTCCATGACTTAGCAATTATGAATAGGGCTGCAATAAACATTCTGGTACAAATATCTTTGTTGTGATGTGATTTTTGGCAAAGTGCCCATGGATCCATAAATGGATTAATAAATTGTGGTATATGTACACCATGGAATATTATGCAGCCTTAAAGAAAGATGGAGACTGTACCTCTTTTATGTTTACATGGATGGAGCTAGAAAATATTCTTTTTAGTAAAGTATCTCAAGAATGGAAGAAAAAGTACCCAATGTACTCACCCCTACTATGAAACTAATTTAGGGCTTTCACATGAAAGCTATAACCCAGTTGCAACCTAAGAATAGGAGGAAGGGGGAAAGGGAGGGGAGGGAGGGAGGAGGTGAGTAGAGGGAGGGGGACAGATGGGATCACACCTGCGGTGCATCTTACAAGGATATATGTGAAACTTAGTAAATGTAGAGTGTAAATGTCTTAGCACAATAACTAAAAAAACTCCAGGAAGGCTATGTCAACCAGTGTGATGAAAATGTGTCAAACAGTTTATGAACCTAGTGTATGATGCCCCATGATCATATCAATGTACACAGCTATGAATTAATAAAAATAATAATAAAAAAATAAAATAAAATAAAATAAAAAAAGAGTGTATCAGTGTGGGGTGGGCTGGGTGGGGCACCAGGCAGAGCCAACTTAGACCTCAGTGGCTCTCCAGCTTCTAAGCAGATGCAGAGCTTACTAAGGAGGTGGGGCACAAGGCTTACACTTTTATTTGAGTAATTTCTAGACTACTTTTATTTCTAAGCTACTTTCTTACTAATAGTCTTATTAATATCTGTAGAGTGCTTTTTAGTGACTATAAACCACTTCTATAAGTCAGGCCTTGAGGGCTTGCTGGATGAGACCCAGGTTCAAAGAGTCATAAAACATGTACAGAGGATGCAACTCTTTGGCCAAGATATTCTGACCCTCAACCTGTGCTTTCTAAACCATATCACACTAAATTTTGCCTAATATTTGCCAACCATTTCTTCTGGGACTATTATTTAGCCTGGGAGTTTGTTCATAATTCTGGGGTGATGGAAATCTTTTTGTGGAATGGGAGGAAGCACCATACTTTACTCCAGAGCCTTGAATTCAAGTAGTTTGGTTACAAGATGGCTGTGTGACACGAGCCGTTTTCTTTCTTTCTTTCTTTTTTTTATTAAATCATAGCTGTATACATTAATGTGATCATGGGGCACCATACACTAGTTTCATAGACCGTTTGACACATTTTCATCACACTGGTTAACATAGCCTTCCTGGCTTTTTCTTAGTTATTGTGCTAAGACATTTACATTTCACATTTACTAAGTTTCCCATATACCCTTGTAAGATGCACTGCAGGTGTAATCCCACCAATCCCCCTCCCTCTGCCCCCTCCCCCCTCTCTCCCCTCCCTTTCCTCCTTCCCCCTATTCTTAGGTCGTAACTGGGTTATAGCTTTCATATGAAAGCCATAAATTAGCTTCATAGTAGGGCTGAGTACATTGGATACTTTTTCTTCCATTCTTGAGATAACTTTACTAAGCAGAATATGTTCCAGCTCCATCCATGTAAACATGAAACAGGTAAAGTCTCCATCTTTCTTTAAGGCTGCATAATATTCCACGATGTACATATATGACAATTTATTAATCCATTCATGGATCGAGGGGGACTTGGGCTTTTTCCATGACTTAGCAATTATGAATAGGGCTGCAATAAACAGTCTGGTACAAATATCTCTGAATGATGTGATTTTTGGTCCTCTGGGTGTCAGGGGCCGTGCCCGGGCCCGGCACGCCCCTGAGTAACAACATCGTGCTGAGAGGAAGTACATCCGCTGCGGCTTTAATGATAAACAAGTTTAAGGAAGTAACCCTAATTGGCCCGGAGGCCGCATGCTGTGCTTGTGGCCTTAGTGTGC
>CAUYPK010125448.1:0-20597 GCA_963574355.1 Loris lydekkerianus | reverse complement strand
CTTTAAGGATGTATAATATTCCTTGGTGTACATATACTATAGTTTATTAATCCATTCGTGGATTGATGGGCACTTGGGCTTTTTCCATGACTTAGCAATTGTGAATAGGGCTGCAATAAACATTCTGGTACAAATATCTTTCTTATGATGTGATTTTTGGTCTTCTGGGTATATGTCCAGTAGACTGACTGCCCTATTTTAAATTGCTGTTATCCTTTTTCTTTCACCCTTTTCTACTTAGTTTTTATCTGTAGTACTTAGCACCATCTACATTTCTAGATATACTAGAACCTCTGTAAGTTGACCACCCAAGAGACTATAACAAAATGGTCAACATATAGAGGTGCTCAAAATAAGGACCTAGGTGTGCTATGCTGATAGTTCTATGTGGTGCATGTCCAGTCTATGAGAATTAGGTCAACTAAGGAGGTGTTCAGTGTGAGGAGGTGGTCAGCTATGGAAGTTCTACTGGATTTACTTATCTATTTTCTTGATTATCTGTCCCCACCATCCTCTAATAGAATGAGAGTTCCATGAGGATATGGTTTGGTTTCATTTGCTGCTGTATTTCACAGAGCCTAATAGAGTAACTGTGTTCCTAGCACATAGTTTAAGTGCTCAGTAAATATGCTTTGAATTTGTCAGTGTTGGGGGTGACTCAAGCCAGGGTAACCAGTTTCAGTCAGAACTAATCTTGGGCTTTTGCTTGAATTCCTGAGAAGAAACATTTCTTTGTTCACCCTGGATTTGATCATGAGGTGATCCAGGGTGATCCAGAGGTTGGAAGTTCTGCCACCATCTTTTTTTTTTTTTTTTTTTTTGAGACAGAGTCTCAAGCTGTTGCCCTGGGTAGAGTGTCATGGTGTCACAGCTCATAGACACCTCAAACTCTTGGGTCCAAGCAATTCTCTTGCCTCAGCCTCCCAAGTAGCTGAGACTACAGGTACTCACCACAATGCCTGGCTATTTTGTTGTTGTTGTTGTTCTTGTAGTTGTTATTGTTGTGTAGCTGGCCCAGGCTGGGTTCAAACCCACCAGCCTTGGTGTGTGTGGCTGGCGCCTTGCCCACTGAGCTATGGGCACCACTTCTGCCACCATCTTACTATCGCATTCTATCAGATAGGGCTCTTAATTGCATACAAGATATTCACTTCACTTCTCTTCTCCATGTGGGATTTTTACATCATTGCCCAGCTGATAGGCTTGTCCAAGTGACTTGTGTTAACTAGATGTGTACCACTTCTAAGCAAAAGTGTAATAGCCAGCATGGTTCACTACTTCGGTTTTCCCCCTTTGCTGTGAGAACAGCAATGCCCTAGAGATAAGTTGGCCTGAGTTGTAGAAGGAAGACTATGGAAAGGGAGTGAATTATTATTTATTATTGTAAATCACTAAGATTTGGGGTTGTTACCTAAACATAATATCATCTAAGCTGCTTCAACACTCTCACTAGTTTAAGAAGAAAATTAGTTTATTAAAGGATATTAGGTGGCTCACAGGATCTCCACGTAAGTTTTGGTGACTCCAAAGCCAGGAACAATGTCCAAATCTCACCAAGGGAATGCACCAGCACAGACAACAATTGCTGGCCTCTGCTGAGTACAGATTTTAGCAACTTGAACCAGTGATGGAGCCCAGAATCTCTACCACTGCTATCACTGAAAACTGGACTCCCAACACCAACCTTGGCAGAAGATGGCTTTTGTTACCCCTCCACTTCTTCATGGTGCCCTCTTCTGAATTGAAGTTGCTGGCAGACCTTAGTTTACATGTTTGGGCTCTTGCTAGGTAAGAGCCTGGATTAGCAAACTTTTTGTTTCCGCTTTTGGGAGGCAGGGGTCACATAAAGAGTTGCCAAGACTTAGGGAAGACATTCAGAAGTTAGTGGGTAACTGTAAAGCATGAAAGACATCCGCTGTCTGCTTGAGGCCTGATACTGGAGCCGGAACTAACACCAAGGAATTGGAGCTGAGAAATAGAGCAGCCAAGTGCTGTCATTGAAGTCCTTGCCCAAGTCGTGCCTTAAGTAAATATGCCTATTGACTCTTCAGTTATCTGAGGACTTTAAGCTTTGCTTACTGATACTTGCAACAGAAAGAGTCCTAATGTTCCATGTCTAAAATGGATGAGCATCAGTACAGTGGTTGATGGTGGTGCTCTGGCTTGGATACGTGAACGTTTTGGTTGTTCTCAGTTCCCGGTAAAGGGAGATAGGGCTGATGGTCACAGGAATGGCCACTTCTGGTAGGATACAGTTGTGATTTTTCTTGTCTCCTAGGGAGCTGGAAGTTCACAAATACAGCAGGGCACTTGCTCACATGTGGCACAGTAACCAGGGTCAGTAAATTAGAGAGTGGGCAACACATCTGTGGCGGGTAGTTGCTTATCCAATATCCATCCTTCTTTTCCTCAGAGCTAAAAGTAAGAACAGATGCTTACGTAGTGCTTGCTATGCATTAGGGACTATTCTAAGCTCTTTACTCATACTAACTCATTTAATCCTGTGAGAAAGACACTTACTGTTATGCTTCTTTTACAGGTGAGAAAACTGAGGCACAGAATAATTAGGTAACTTGACTAAGTCACACAGCTAGTAATTAAGGAACAGGATTAAACCCAGGCCACCTGGCTCCATAGGTTGTGTTTAGTCTCTGCACTACACTGCCTGATTTTGAACTGGTGATGTGTCTAGCTAAAAACAGCTTGCTTTACCAGGCTCCCTTACTGCTAGGAGAGATTGCGTGACAATTCTGGCCAAACAGACGTATGTAAATAGGTGGTCTTCCAAGACTCAGCTGGTATACCTCATTTTTCCCTCATTCTTTACTCTCACCCCAGAATGTGCATGTGATTCTGGAGGTTGAGCATCAAATCATTTTGTGATTACCATTTTGAGACCATGAGTTGACAGTTAGGAAGGAATTGGCCAAAGAAGGAAGGTGCCTAGGTTATAGATTTCTGATTTCCTATTTCCAGATTTCTTGTGACATGTAAAAAATAAAACCCCTAGTTTTTAATGCCACTGTTTAGTTGGAGTTTCAGTTACATGAGGGAAAGTAGAAACCCTCCTGATTCAAATTTCCACCTTTCTTGCCTGTAGCTGTCTCCTATACCGTTTTGATAATGCCTTTAATCTGCCTACCAGCTACTGAGAGATTGCCCTGTGTTTCAGTCCCTTGATTGAAGTTGTTATCACGTGCCCACAATATGTCTAGGAGCACAGTGTTGGGCAGTGTGGGAGTTTTAAAAAAAGTATGTGACATGGCCCCACCTCAAGAAGTTTGAAGAACATCAGTTAATCCAAAAGACTCCTTTGTTCTAGGATGTTCATGGAAGATAATGGCTTGATGTGGTTTTCCTAATGTAGGATGTTATTCGATTTTAATTTTGGCTTTGTCTCCTCTCAAAGAAGAAACTGGAAAGAGGAGAAGTCAGATAGGAGAGGAAGGGAAAGATGATATGCAAAAGCCTGTGTAATAGTAAAGAAGGCCTCTCCTCCAGACCAGCTGTTATCTTCAAAATCATCCACAATCACATTCAGCGAGACTAGATTTTATAGAGACGGGCACTTGAGAAGCAGATCAGCTCAAACACTTTGTCGTCCCCCCCCCACTTACTTGTCTTGAGATGCCCTTAGTTTCAAGTCACTCCTCTTAGAACTAGGTAACTGAACACAGAAAAATTGGCTACTCCCCACTTCTGTAGAGCCCCACTTAAAAGGCAGCATCTGACAACAGCCAATACTAATTGGTGATGGAAATGAGTGGGTTACTCTCTCTACTTCCATAGCACTTACACTCTCTTATTTGGGTTTCCCACATGATTTCAACTGCACACACAGTAAGACTCTTCTCTGTAGTCTAATGGACAGATTTCAAGAGTGCTGCAAATATTAAACTAAAATCATATTGTATATTTTTATTAGTGATTTTAAGATTTGGGGATCTTTCTGATATAATTAGAGTATAGTCTGAAGGCTATGTACAGTAATAAGACCAAAACCAATTAGTAGGTTGTTTAACTAGAGGTGATCTGCAGGCTAGCAGTTTTCCTTTGCTAAATCCTGTTAAAATGCAGTGGATTCTATTTTGTGCAGAATGAGCAGGCTGCCATGACAACTGTCGGTGAATATTATTTCAATATTAGTCATACATTTCCAGCGTTCGCCTCTGGGCCCAACATTCATTCTAGATCCCAGATGTACATCTATTCTTAATGGAATACTCCTGGACATGTTTACAAAAAACAAAAACAAAACATGCTCAACTAGCTGACTTTATTTTTTGGAAGAGAAATTTGAGTGAATTCACGCAATTGCAAATTGATTGTGGATCTTGTTTTTTCTTTCAGAAAGGTGATTTGGATATGAATTTATATTGTGCTTGCCTATAGGTTTTATCAAATATGTGCTATAGACAAGGGTTTGGAAAGTTCCCCTCTATGTATGTAGTCCTTACATTAAAATTATTTGGATTTTTTTTTCATCTAACAGTTATCAGAAGAAATCTTGTGGTTGCATGTGATAGAAGATCCAACCCAAACTGAGTTAGCCAAACGAGTTTCAAATGAATCTGGTTAGAAAATTCCAAAGATACGATTTGACCCAGAGGTTTATGTTTGAGGGCTCCAGCTCTATTCCCCTGCCCTTCTCTTGGTCTGCCCTTCTCCGCGTGTCAGTTTCACTCCTTGGACTGGCTCTTCTCATGAGTGCTCTCTCTAGGACCCTGAGATTCACTCAGACTACATACTGCCTATCTTCAGCTACATGCCCAACCCAAACACTTCTTTTTGCCAGAAGAGGGTGTGGTAATTGTCTTAGGCCTGAGTTATGTGACCATTCCTGAACAATCACTGTTTCTTGGGAAGTGGGCTATGTGAATTGGCTTAAGCCAGTCAGGGCTCACACTTAGAGTGGGGGATGATGTCAATCCCAGGCGAACCACACAGTGGAGACTAAGGAGAGGGTTGATTTCAAAAAAGAAAACTGTGGTCCTATTGCAAGGAGGTTAGGGGACTATTTGGTAGCCACCTGGTTAGGGAATAGAATGCTGTCCTAATAATAATAATAACTAACATTTATTGAATACTATGAGCCAGGCACCATTCAAACTGCTTTATAATTGTACTGGTTGGAGAATGTGTTTGACTGCAAGTAATAAAGTGAGTGAAATAGCAGGGCCTTAACCTCAGAGGGTTGGTTTTAGTCACACGTGATATGAAGGCAGGAAATAAGCAGGTTCACATTCTATGTCTCATGCTTGTCCGTCCATCTTCCATCTTTCTCAGTGTAAAGCTTTCTTCCTAATGCACAAGACGGCTGCTCCTCCTTTAGGCATTGTGTCTTGGTTCCAGGCAGAGGCAGAATAGGGGAAGGACAAAGAGGAAAATGCTTGTGCTAGCTGAGTGTTTTCCTTTTTACCAGGAAAATAGCTTTTCTTGAAGCCTCAGCCAATAGATTTCTATTTATATCTCAATGACCAGAGCTATGTCAAATAAAAACCCTTAACTGTAAGGGAGCCTGTCAAATCAAGTTTTTTTGATAAAACTTAGAACAAAACTGGGTTTAACTGGTAAGGAGGACAGGGAGAATGGATGTTGGTTAGGTAACTATCAGTGGCTGGGTATTAACTCATTTATTCCTTGTATGAACTCATTGTGGCTGGTACTATTACCATCCCAGTTTTATAGGTGAAGAAACAGACACAGAGAGGTTTTGTGATGTGGCCAAGCTCACAGAGCTATTGGGTAGTGAAACTAGAACATAAGCCCAAGTAAGCTAATTCAAGAACCTAATTCTGTTATGTTCCTAGATATATCCTAATCCACAGGCCAGATCACATTTCTTCTTTAGGATGTGTATCTACTCAGAAAGTGCAGGCCTCTCCTAAACATGTAGCTAAGATTTGTTTAGCCCTTTATAGTTCCTGAAGAGATTTCCATTTAAATTATTCCTTTTAAATTTTGTTATCCTCATTTTTAAAATGAGGAAATGGAGGTTCAGAGGAGTTAGTAAATTGCTTAAGTACCCCAAGTTGTAAGTGGCAGAACTGATACCTCTTTGAAATTACAAAAACTTACTTCTATTTCCCTTTCTTAATCTTCCTACTCTTCTATGCACAGAAGACTTCATTTCAATTTTTTTTTTAGTATTCTTCCTTTTATTTATTTCTGTTCATAACTTGGTGGATCTTTGCTGTCTGTATTCAGCTTTGATTTCAGTTCAGAATGATTTGCTTTTATTATTATTATTTTTTATTGTTTGGGATTCATTGAGGGTACAAAGAATTAGGTTACACTGATGGCATTTATTAGGTACAGTCCCTCCTGAAACTGCATCCTGCCCCAAGAGGTGTTCCATACACCGTGACCCCCCAACCTTTTCCCTCCTCCCCTTTTCCTGATCCCTCATTCATTTCAAGTTTTTTAAAAGGATAATATTTTTCTCTAGGCTCTATATTAACTTCATAAACTTCTCAGGAAAACCAGAGAAACCTTGGGTCTCTTATCCATTTGTTTTCATAGTGTTATTTACACATAGCCCCACCAGCAGGAAAGGACTCATGTTTAGCAGTAGGTAACAGAGACCTAAAAAGGGAGGTGATTTTATTTCACATTAGATTCATTCAGAAAATGTGTCAGTTACATAGAGCTCTTACTGACCTGTTAAAGAGTCATTAAACATATGAGATTGGACAATTAAGTTCTCGAACTCATCCTAGAAAATGCTACATACCTCATTGCTGACTATCACTATGGTCACCTTCGAAGTACTTCCCTTGGGAAGCTATGCACCAACACCAGTGCCTAGTCTACCCTTCAAAGCACTTTTTCTAGGATGAATTTGTGAACTTAATTCTCAGACGTTGTACAGTGACAGCTCTGATGGCCATTCGAGAAAAAGAGTTCCAAAATTGCTTTGAAGGGTGGACTAGGCCCTGGTGTCAGGGCATAGCTTGCCGGGGGGTGGGTGGGGGTACATTGAAGGTGACAGTAGTGATATTCAGCAGTGAGGTATGTAACACTTTTCCTAGGATAAATTCATGACCTTAATTGTCCGACCTTGTACAGAAATTTTTTTGCCATTGGTTACATCAGATTAATTTATATAACTTTAACACTGCTTTTGCTGGGCATGGTGGTTCACACCTATAATCCCAGCACTCTGGGAGGCCGAGGTGGGTGGATTGCCTGAGCTGAGGAGTTCAAGACCAGCCTGAGCAAGAGTGAGACTCAGTCTCTAAAAAAACAGCTGAGTATTGTGGCAGACGCCCATAGTCCCAACTACTTGGGAGGCTGAGGCAAGAAAATCACTGAAGCCCAACAGTTTGAGGTTGCTCTGAGCTATGATGCCATGGCACTCTACCAAGGGAGACAAAGTGAGACTCTGTCTCAAAAAAAAAACTGCTTTGTAGGCTGGGCACGATGGCTCACACCTGTAATCCTAGCACTCTGGCAGGCTGAAGCAGGAAGATTACTTGAGCTCAGGAGTTCCAGACCAGCCTGAGCCAGAGTGAGACCCCCTCTCTAAAAATAGTCGGGTGTTGTGGCAGGTGCCTATAGGCCCAGCCACTTGAGAGGCTGAGGCAGGAGGATTGCTTGAGCTTTGTGAGCTAGGCTGAGGCCATGACACTTTAGCCTGGGTGACAGACCAAGACTATCTCAAAAACAACAACAAAGACCTTGCTTTGTAAATAGGCCTTTTTGCTGAGTAAGAATGATAGTCCACCTCACTGGGGTAAATTAGTTTCACTAAACTGATAGCTCAGTTTTCTTTTAATTTCTTACATTCTTTCCAAATACTTGAAATCTTTAGCTTATAGCATTGCCTTATTTATGTATCACAACATTCTTTTGTTTTGGTGACACTATTGAGTAGACCATAAAAATCATAAAAGCATAAGCAAATATAGTTTGACTTCAGAAGTTGTGAAAGAGTGTATTGAAAAAGAAATAGATAAATAAAAACATAAAAACTGTTCTGTGTTGTAAAGCAATGCCACTCAAAGTATGCTTCCCTTTCCCCTGGGGGCCTATTAGAAATGCAAATTAATGGGCCCCACTCCAGACCTACTAAATGAGTACCTCTAGGGATTGGGCCCAGGAATCTTTGACAAGCTTCCCTGGTGATTTGTAAATGCATTAAAGTTTTAGAAACAGTGTTTTAGAGTTTTATGTAAGTGAGGTGTAAGAGACTCAGATTGTATACTCTTTGAATTTTAGTAAAAATAAGAACTCCAGCAAACTAAGACCTGTATTAAAGCCTAGATTCTCCTTTGAAAGTCCTCCAATCATAGACTCCAGTTATCTTCTTCAGGTCAGGAGCCTTAGGTCAAGTGTATGCTTGACACTATCCCCCTGTCAACATCGTCACCTAATCTGAGTTCACCTCTCAGCCGTCAGTAAAGACGACTTCCTCAGAGAAGCCTTTGCTTGATCTCCTGACTCACTCTCATAACACCCCCATCCTTTGCAGTTCAACATTGATTTTTATGATTATTTGATAAAAGTTACTTCTCCCACTAGGCTACAAGCTTTGAGAGGGAAGGGACCTTATCAGTTTTGTTAACTGGTATATCCCCAGGGTGTAGAATAGCACTTGGCACACAATAGATGCTCAGTAAATACTTATTGAATTAATATAGGCGTGCAAGCAAGGCAAGAATAAATGCTCTAAAAGAAAATGCTCTAAACTTTTTTTTTTTTTGAGACAGTCTCACTTTGCACCCTCTGTAGAGGGCTGTGGCATTATAGCTCGCAGCAATCTTAAACTCTTGGGCTCAAGCAGTCCTCTTGACTCAGCCTCCCAAGTAGCTGGGATTACAGGTACCCATCACTATGCCTGGATAGTTTTTTTTTTGTTGTTTGTTTGTTTTTGTTTTTCTTTTTTGTAGAGACAGAGTGTTGCTCTTGTGCGGGCTGGTCTCAAACCCCTAAGCTCAAGCAATTCACCCACCTTGGCTTCCCAAATTGCTAGGATTACAGGTGTGAGCCACCTCACCCAGCCTGCTCTAAAACATTTTTAAAAGGTTTCACCATAAACTCTTAGTCATCTGAAGCAGTAGCAGGGAGGGTTGTGAAATAAAAGCCATGGATTGTTCCTAGACCTTGTTTTCGCTCAGTGATGTTCAATACTGGTATGCCATGAGGATTTTAAGTGTGTTGCAAAAAATTTTAAAGATCATTAATTATTTTTGAAAGAAGTTCAAAGCACAGTAAATGTGTTATGTTACTCTTTTTTTTATCACTATTATTTAAGTATGCTGTGGAGTTTAACTATAAATTCAAGTGTGGCACTAGATAAAAACTATTGAGAAACACTGTTTTAGCTAACTGTTTTTTTCTTTTTTCTTTTCTTTTCTTTTTTTTTTTTTTTGAGGCAGAGTCTCAAGCTGTTGCTCTGGGTAGAGTGCCATGGCATTATAGCACACAGCAACCTCCAACTCTTGGGCTCAAGCCATCCTCTTGCCTCAATTTTTTTATTTTTAGTAGAGACAGGGTCTTGCTTTTGCTCAGGCTGGTCTCAAACTTGTGAGCTCAAGCAATCCACCCACCTCTGCCTCCCAGAGTGCTAGGATTACAGGCGTGAGTAGCTAATAGTTTTGACATTCTTCCAAGAAACAAACTTCTTTGTTTTCCGTATTCATGAACACAATAATGGTTGACAGGGAGGCAATGGTGGCAAAAAGAAAACTTAGAGAAACTGGAATCTGCCTTTCCATAAGCAAGAACTGGTCCTCTCATCCATGTTGTATTGTCCATATTCCACTGGTAGGTATTGCCACATCTGCTTCTGCTGTGGGGTTGCCAAGGCAACTATTTAAAGAATCATTCTTGAATACACCTCTGAAAGACTCCAGATGAGGCTGAGGAATCATCTTTAAGTAAGACCTGTAAGTGTGATCATAGATTGTGTCTGAGCCTGCAGGTCAGGCTGAAAGATTCAACAACTAGCAAAGCGAAGATCTAGGAGTCTGTTTTCCTTGTGTCTGTGTGGATCTGATAAAACTTTGAGGGAAGGGTAAGAGCATTTAACAGACCAGATAAATGGGGTGAGATCTGGGTAGAGATGGATATATGCTTTGAAAGTTGATCTGCTTCCTAGGTTTGTTTAGTTGTTTGGCCCAACCTCTGTGGCCTTTATGTTTTATGTATGTTTGTCATGCTTTAATATATATTAATATGTTTATAGGGTAGAATTAGGTCACTTTGACCTAATGGAAATAGTACTAGCCACTGAGTCACGAGATTGTGACTTTGGGGAGGCCACCTGACTTTTGTGGGCCTTGTTTCCTCTTCTTTAAAATGGCCTTTCTGAAGAAGTACCCAGGAACAGAGTATTTGACCACATCACAGGCTCACTTGTTATAGGGCTCTGATTCCCACTGCTTTGACATGAAAGGGAGTTGCATAAATGTAGATGCATTGTTTTACTTTTGTCTTAGAATGGCAGATTATAGTCCTACAGAAGAAAAATAAGAAATAAGGGGCCGGGCCCGGTGGCTCACGCCTGTAATCCTAACACTCTGGGAGACCAAGGTGGGTAGATAGCTTGAGTTCACGAGTTTGACACCAGTCTAATCAAAAAGCGAGACTCCCATCTCTACTAAAAATAGAAAAACTAAGGCAAGAGGATCGCTTGAGCCCAAGAGTTGGAGGTTGCTGTGAGCTATGATGCCATGGCACTCCACCCAGGATGACAGCTTGAGACTCTGTCTCAAAAGCAAAACAAAACACAACTCTGGGAGGCCAAGGTGGGTGGATTGCCTGAGCTCACAGGTTCAAGACCAGCCTGAGCCAGAGTAAGACCTCGGCTCTAAAAATAGCTGGGCGTTGTGGCAGGCACCTGTAGTCCCAGCTATTTGGGAGGCTGAGGCAAGAGAATCACTTGAACCCAAGAGTTTGAGGTTGCTGTGAGCTGTGATGCTATGCAGGGCACTCTACCAAGGGTGACAAATTGAGACTCTGTCTCAAAAAAAAGAAGAAGAAGAAATAAGGAATTACCATTGCTCTACCATTGACTCCAGTGCTAGATGTCAAATTGAGATACATATAAAACCCTAGCACATACAAAATAAAGGAACAGATTGTGGCAATATTTAAAAATACCACAGCTCTCTAAATAAGAAGCAGTTCTGATAAGCCTATTTGGAATTCATGCGAAATACCCCTAACTCTGAAAATCTGAATTATACATTGCTAAGGTAAATCATGTCTGTGCAGTAATTCTAGGTAAAGGTATAGGTGGATTGTATGGTAATCTGAGTCTCCCTTGTTTACAGATACCCCTCTCTGCTCACCTCCTACTTTGAAGATTGCTTCTTTGTTATCCTCCTTGTTTACCCCTTCCTCTTCTCATTCTCTTTACTGTCTCTGTTCCCTAGTGTCTTCTTTTGCCCTTATATCCTTCTTACCCTACAAGCTCTCCCTGGCTATTTTATCTTCTCTAATCACTTCAGCCATTGTTGGTAACCTGATGACCTCCTTAATCTGCCTTTCCAGACCTGATTTATTTCCTGGGCTCTAAACCCAGGCTTCTCTGCCATGGGACATTTCAACAGGGACGTTTTGTAGGCACTCACATTCAGCGTTACCCCAACTGAACTTGTTATTTTCCTCCACTGTAAACATGCTTGTCCCCCCTCATGTCGATTCTTATACCCCTTAATACCTTACTGCAATTAATGGCATCACCTCCAGACTGTGAATTACAATAAGGCAGGGACAGTGTCGGTCTTGTCTACCTAGCACCTAGTATAGTGCCCGGCCCACGGTCAGTAAGTATTTTTGAATAAATGAATCATCTTCCAAACTAGAAACCTTGGAATCCTCCTTGATGCTTTTGTCTCTTCGCCTCCCCATGCTCAATCTGAGACCTGTGGGTTTAATTACATAAAACTCTTTTACATTTGGCCCCTCCCTCCTCTCTCCACTGCCGTGGCTTTAATTCAGCCCTTATTATCTATCTTCTGGATTATTATAGGAGCCTTCTCATTGCTCTTCCTGTTGCTGGCTTTTCCCCAAGTCATCACTGTCTGACTCCTAGAGTGATCTACAGTTTGAATCTACTCAGATGACCCTCAGGTTCCCCTTGATTTGAACAGAATTTGCAATCTGGCAGCCTCAGACTGAATCCACGCAGTCTATACAGTATTTTGAGAAAATAAGAGTTTACTGCATTTTATTGATTCTAAGATGCACGTTTTTTCACATTTTAGCACCTCTGATATCAGGATGTATCTCCGAATTCACAGAGTATCATAGTTTGGTGGTAGTTTTCTTTCTTACTGATACATAATGATGCATCCTTTATCCATAGCTCCTTAAATTTGCTGAAATATACACTCATGCTAACATTTAAAAATAAGGCAGTTGTACATAAAAGTATGTTCAGCTTCTCTTGGAAAAGGACATCAGACAACACTGGGCCAGGATCTCTGTATGGCAGCCTAAGGTGGAGCTACTGGTAAGTACTAGCTGCTGCATTTGGGAAAAAACTCTCTACAGTGTCTCCTAGTTCAGATCATTAAGCATTTGAAAGCACAATCTCTGACTGATGGGTTGAAGTCCAAATTCTTTGTTGTGATTTATAAGAACACTCACATTTGATACTAACCTGCTTACCCCAGGTTAATGTCCCCAATCTTCTCTCCATTAGGGACATCCTGTCCCCTAATCTCAGGAAGTGTTATTCAAATATAAAATGCTTCCATGCACTTTGGAATGCCTTTCTTCACCTTTGATGCTCTACGAAACATTTCCTGCTTTTCCTAGGTAGAGCAAATTTCTTTCTGGACTCAATAGAACATGGGCATATCTCTGTGACTACACCTCCTGTCTAGAAATTACTTGTGTTTGTACCCATGTCCCTCATCACACTGTGAGCCTGGTAGGGGAATGTATCTTAATATACTCACCATTGTCTCCCTACCTTGCAGCTGGAACATGCTCAGTAAGTATCTATTGAGTAAAGAATAGATGGGCTATACCTTCTCACTGAGATCTCTGTGTTTTTGAGTTTGCCCATGGATAGAAAATGAACAGGTAAGTCAGAGGGAAGGTCAGGTATTCTTAGTGCTCTGAGTTTACAGAGGGAGATACTGCTTCTGGCTGTGATTTAGGAAGGCCCTTGGCAATCAAGGTCAGCTATCTACAGACCCAAAGGCACTGAACCAGCTCTGTGAAGCTTTTTTTTAAGTGTGTTTTTAAGTTAGCCTACAATGCAATTGACTTGTTGTTATAGTATATGTAAATTTTGTTTTATTTTATTTTTATGCTGAGTAATGCTTAATTTAATTTAATTTTTAAAATTTTTAATTATCGTTTCAGGTTAATTTGAGGGTACAAAGAATTAGGTTACAATGTTTGCATTTGTTAGGTAGAGTCCCTGTTATAATTGTGTCTCACTTCCAAGAGGTGTGCCATACCCCTTAACATTGTGCTCATTCGGTGGGAGAACACCTATCCCCTTCCTCTTCCCCTCTCCCCACTCCCTCATTCCCCTGCCTCCTACCTTGAATTGATTTGAGTTTTTCTTTTATGTGGGTATGAATTAGATCATCTACTGGCTTCATATTAGGTTTGAGTACATTGTTTTTTACTTCTCCATTCTTGTGATACTTTACTAAGAAGAATGTGTTTCAACTTCATCCAGGTTGATAGAAAAGATGTGATGTCACCATCTTTTTTATGGCTGAATGGTATTCCATGGTATACATATACCGCAGTTTGTTAATCCATTCCTGGGTTGGTGGGCATTTAGGTTGTTCCCACATTTGGGCGATTGTAAATTGAACCGTGATAAACAATCTAGTGCCAATGTCCTTATGATAAAATGATTGTTTTTCTTTTGAGTAGATGCCTAGTAGTGGGATTGCAATGTTTGCTACATATGAATTTTAATACATGAATAGTAAAACCACCACTATAATCAGAACACAGAACATGCCCCTCAAATCCTCTTGCTAGCCCTTTGTAGTCACTCCCCACCCCTAACTATAAACTCCTGCCAAACACCAGTCAATTCTCTGTCACTATAGTTTTGTCTTTTTGAGAATGCCATGTAAATTTTCATAACCTTTTAAGCCTGGCTTCTTTCGCTCAGCATAGTGCCTTTGAGACCCATCCAGGGTGTGTATGTTAATAGTTCATTCCTTTTTATTGCTAAGTAGTATTTTGTTGTATGGGACGTTTCAGAGTTTGTGTATCCATTCATTCACTGAAGGGCATTTGGGCTATTTTCAATATTTGACCATATGAACCTGTATACAGGTTTTGTGTGAATAGAAAAATTTCATTTCTCTAAACTAACTACCTAGGAGCAGAATTGCAGTCATATGGTAAGTGTATGTTTAACTTTATAAGAAACTACCAAACTCTTTTTCAGAGTGGCTGTACCACTTTGCATTTCTATCAGCAGAGTATTAGAGTTCTAATGACTTCATATTCTAGCCAGCACTGGGTATTATTTTTTTAAAAATTTAACTGTACTAATAGGTGTATAGTGGTATCTCACTGTGGTTTGAATTTGAGTTTCTACTTTCTTGAATCCAGTCTGGGATAACTGGAGAGAAGAAAAAGGTAAACCCAATGCCGGTTCAGCAATACTTCAGGCACTGATCTGTTTCCCCAATCCACCTTCTATTTGCTTTTCTGAGTTCTCTGTTACTTTTTTTATTGCTGTTTAACAGATTACCAAAAAGTTAGCAGCTTAAAATCTTATAATCTTACAGTTTCTGTGGGATAGGACAGGAACCTGGGCATGGCTTACCAGGCCCTCTATTTAAGGATTCTGTCATGAGCTGCTGCAGTCAGAGTGTTGGCTGGGCTGCAGTCATCTGAAGGCTTGCCTGGGGAGGTATCAGCTTCCCACTCATAAGGTTGTTGGCAGGAGTCAGTTCCTTGTGTTTGTTTGACCAAGGGCTTAGTTCCTTGCTGGCTTTTGACCAGAGACTTTCCCTATTCCTTTGCCACATGGGACTCTCTGATATAGCAGTTTACTTCATCAGAAGCATGCATGCTTGAAGGCAATGGAGAGAGTCTGATAATAAGATAGAAGGTCACAATCTGGTCATACAAGTGGCATCCTAATATCATTGCCATATGTTATTGATTAGAAGCAAGTCACCACATGGGTGCAGTGGCTCACTCCTGTAATCATAGCACTCTGGGCGGCTGAGGTGGATGGATTGCCTGAGCTCACAAGTTTGAGACCAGCCTGAACAAGAGCAAGACCCCGTCTCTAAAAATAGATGGGCATTGTGGCAGATACCTGTAGTCCTAACTACTTGAGAGGCTGAGGCAAGAGAATTGCTTGAACCCAAGAATTTGAGGTTACTGTGAACTGTGATACCACAAAACTCTCTGCCGGGAAGGGGATTACACAAGGGTATGAATTGACCTGGAGGATCATCTAGGGTATCTTAGAATCTGCTTGCCACAGTCCTCAAACAGCTACTTCATGTATCCTATCTTCTTTCTTGCCATGGGTGAGACAGGGTGGAGTGGGTATGATGTCTTTACTGTCTTACCCAGACCAGATCCCTCTATGAAGCTTTTTGATTTGATTTATAAACATTCAAGGTTAAGGATTATTTTTTTTTTTTTTGAGACAGAGTCTCACTCAGTTGCCCTGGGGTTGAGTGCTATGGCATCATAGCTAATGGCAACCTCAAAATCTTGGGCTCATGAGATCCTCTTGCCTCAGCCTCTTAAGTAGCTGGGACTACAGGGGCCCACTATAGTGCCTGGCTTTTTTTTTTTTTTTTTTTAGTAGAGATAGGATCTTGCTCTTGCTCAGGCTGGTCTTGAACTTCTGAGCTCAAGTGATCTTCCTGCCTTGGCCTCCCAGAGTGCTAGGATTATAGGCATAAGCCACCATGCCTGGCTTCAAAATTAAAAACAGTTTTTTTTTAGACAGAATCTCACTTTGTCACCCTTGGTAGAGTACTGTGGCATCATAGCTCACAGCAATCTCAAACTCTTGGGCTCAAGCAATTCTCTTGCCTCAGCCTCCCAAGTAGCTGGGACTACAGGCGCCAGCCACAATACCCAGTGATTTTTAGAGGCAAGGTCTCACTCTGGCTTAGGCTAGTTTCAAACCTGTGAGCTCAGGCAATCCACCTGCCATGGCCTCCCAGAGTGCTAGGATTACATGCGTGAGCCACTGCACCTGGCCCAAAATTAAAATTCTTTTTTTTTTAAGACAGAGTCTCACTATGTCACCCTCGCTAGAGCGCTGTGGCATCACAACTCACAGCAACCTCAAACTCTTAGTCTTAAGCAATTCTCTTGCGTCAGCCTCCCAGGTAGCTGGGACTACAGGCATCCGCCACAGCACTATTTTTTTTGTTGTTGTTGTTGTAGTTGTCATTGCTGTTTAGCAGGCCCGGGCTGGGTTTGAACTTGCCGGCCCTGGTGTATGTGGCTGGCGCCCTAACCATTGAGCTAGGGTGCTGAGGCCCCAAATTAAAATTCTTATATCTATTTATCAGTTTATTAAGTTACCACCAAGAAAAGCTCAAATTTGCATCTAGGATAGAGCCTTTTCAAAGCTGAACTTCCACACCTGACAGCTGTTTCATCCTGTTATTGTGGCTGCTGACCAGGTGACCCAAACAGACACAGCTGGCAAGCACTGGCCTTTATGAATTTCTTCCATCTGATAGTGACTCATAATGCACCTTTGTTTTCTTCTAATGACTTCCTAATGACTTGCCAAATCTGGCCTCTCTTTTCTCCTACTTCATGTGATTTTTCAACACCCAGAACTTACCCTTGAAAATATGCTTGATTCTTTCTGTTTATTTAAATGTAGAATTATTAATATTTGGCATTCGTTTCCTTTCTTCAAAATAGAACAGGCTCTTTAAATCAGAGTTCTTTGAATTTTTTTGATCACAAAACCCTCGTAGTAAATGTTTGTTTGAGAACAGACCAGACATATTTATTTATTCACAACTAATGCTACTGAGCTCGTCTGTTATTGTGTACATGATCATTTGATATACGTGGAAATAGAAAAGTTAACAAGAATAAGAAAATAGATAAAAATCCAGGTTCGAATATTTTATTTGTTGCTTCAACATCTTTTGTGCATGTGCCCTGGGACAGGTACCCCAATTTTGGAGACTACTAGGGATTAAGTGGTGATTAGGTGTGGTTGCCTACCACTGGCTTTAGCGTCAGAAGACTCAAAGTTGCCAGAGCTGGAAGGCCAACCCTGGCTGAGTGTCTCCCCTTCAGTGCTATGGGGCATTGAGGTATCAGAGACCAGAGTGGGCAGACACCATAGGTATCCCCCACCAAACAGATCTGCCCATATTGCCGTTTTCTCAGTCTCCTTCCCAATCTAGCCACTTCGCTTTTATTCCAGCATACTCTTCAGGGTGTGTCATGATCAGTAATGAGAGCTGCCTGTTAGAATTACTTTGCCTTGGCAGAAATTGGAACTATGGCCAGCTTCAGGAAGCTTGGGAAATAGGAGAGGTTGTTTGCAATGCCTTCTCCCTTGTGAGGTAGCCCGCCTTCTCTGTTCTCTGTCTTCCATGGTTGGCTACTACCCCGAGCTAACCAAGGGACCTGGTTTGAGTTCCCTCGGAAGCAGAGTCTGAGTTAAGTATTTAGGAGCAAAAAGTTTATTTGAAAAGTAAAGGCAAAGGCAGTGGGAGAGTGGGGAAGTGAGAAAGGAAGAGGAGGCAGCCAAGAAAGAGTAAGTCCAGCCTGTAGAGGTGGAGAGGGCCGCCATTTTTCACTCTTAACAGCTGAATACCTTTCTCTACCTGCTCCAAGTGTAATTGCAGCATTGTCATTAGGAAGGCAGTTCATTCTGATTTTTAGTTCCTTCCTCCCATTTCACAGCCTTGTTAAATACCGTAGAATATGCATACCTGTGAGAGCACCATCTTCTCTCCCTACCTCTGTTCTTCTGGCTCAGTTGTTAGGTCTCAGCCTGTGCATCACTTCTTCCAGAAAGCCTTCTCATCCCCCTTTCTGGGATAGGGCTCTTTCTCTGTGCTCCCGTAGTGTCCTCCACCTATTTTATTGGAGGTGTGTCATACCATATTGCTTTTACTTATTCATGTAATATTTATTATATGCCTGGTACTGTTACAGGTACTTGAGTGTATATTCCAATTAGGGGAGGCAGATTTGAACTTGTAATTCCTAATTTATCTATGTGCCCTACCCAATCATGTGTGTTTTGTTCACTGTGTCCCTATCCCTCAGCACAGTGCTTGCCACATGGGAGGTGCTCAGTTTGATGGACTGAGTAGAAGGGCACAGGTACTTAAGTGAAGGATGATGTGGCGTTGCTATGGC
The DNA here is from genome assembly GCA_963574355.1 of Loris lydekkerianus. Taxonomy (NCBI): domain Eukaryota; kingdom Metazoa; phylum Chordata; class Mammalia; order Primates; family Lorisidae; genus Loris; species Loris lydekkerianus. The sequence continues at coordinate 2,279 of CAUYPK010125448.1, read as the reverse complement.
CTTTTCCAGGGACAGTTGACCCTCCACCTTTCCTATTGGCTGTTTTTGTATGATGTGCCCACTGAGAGATAAATTGGTCCACCTTGACTGTTACGGGTATACATCTAATAACGAGGGGGTTTCAACTGTTAACATTACTTTGGCTATTGTTTTATCTTTTTTCAGGCTGGGAGAATACATCCCAGCTCAGCTGTAGGAAAGCCAGAGAACATCCGAGAAGAGGATGAAATGTGAATTTTGCAAACACACAAGGCTGTGGAGTGAATGACTTTTAAGTGGGAGTTCTAGAGCCAAAGTGCCTGGATTCAAATCCTAGTTTTGCTCCTCATTTGCCATTTGATTTTGGGCTATAGTTTCTAACATGTGAATAGGGATAATAATAGCACATACCTCATAGGATGGTGTGGGGGGATTAAATAAGATTAACACATAAAATTAATAAGTGCCTAGAACATGGTAAGTGCTCAATAAGTGTTATTATTATTGTTATTTTTTTACTTCCATCATGGTTGTTTCATTTAACAATTGGAAGCTGGCTGTAGGATTCCTTGTGGTGCTCAAAGTACATAACATTTCAGTGTTCTTTCTACAACAGAAAATATAATGAAGCTGTTCCTTTAAAGCAGATTCTGAGTTTTAAACAAATCATATAAAGGGCACAGCCAGTCATGGTCTGGGGGCTGGCCATTAAAATAACCACCTAATTCGGGAGTTCTTTCCCTCCTCTCTTTTCTTTCTGTAATTAAATATTTGGTGGTTACCTCTTTTGCATCTGGTGCTGGGGATGCCAAAACAAAGGAAACGATCCTTTCCCTTTAGGAATTCACACATAAAAGGGGAAATTACAGCATACTTTGGAAAGCTCTACAATTGGACACATACTTGGCTTGGAGAGCCAGAAGACAGAATGACTAATTACCCTTTGGCGATTCAGGAAAGGCTTCACCCAGGGGAGGTGACATTGGAACAACTGCATGTAGACATAGCCATCATTTAATCAGTGTGGACTGAATAGGCATTTGGTGGGGAAAGCCAGCCATATAGCTCCATTGTCCGCTATTTTTTCAGGAGCTTGGGTAATTATGCTATCATTTACAATGTGTGTGGCAGCCTCATCAGGTCTTAATCTTGGTGTACCCACCATGGGCACTTAAACACTTGTATTGCCTTATAATGAGGCCCTCTGATAATACATATTTCATATACTGATAGGAGTCCAGGAGCCCGAAGCTGTTTTTCCAGTTATTTTTAAAGTGACTCTATCAGATTGAATACCAAAGTAGATAACCACTTTACTAGATCTCCTGTGGCTCTCAAATGCAGAAAGGAATTGGGCTAAAGAGCAGCTTGAATGGGGTTATGAAATAGTTATGGCTGGAGTCCTTTATATCCTAGTTAGTGATGCCTAAGGACAGTAACCTTGAAAACACATGTGCTGTGGAACCAGCTAGGAAGAGTTTGAGGGGAAATTGCTGGTGGTGCAGCTGCAGTCAGCATGAGACCCTGGGAATAAGACCACCCCTGGATTGCCCTGAAAGATAGCAGAACTGTGCATTCTGCTACCAACACCTGCACTTTGAGTTTTTAAGTAAGTCTTCCTCCTCCTCCAAACTCATCAAAATTACAGGTCAATTTTCCTTTTCCTTTCTGCTGTTGAAGGGATGTGAATCTCCCATTCACAGATAGGTTCTCCAACAAAGAGCTCATTGAACAGCTGATGGAATACAAATGTCATGTGAATTAGTTTGCGGCACTGCACCCAATGGATGTTCCCTTAAACCCATGCCTTTCTAGTTCTAAGGAAGAATGTTTAGTTTTTCCACTTGCTTCTCTTAATTATACCCAAGTTACTGTGGTGTTTTCTAAAAATCATCCTCAGTTTACCTAAAGAATACTTTTCTGCCCTTATTTACTGAAATTCTCTTTTCGGCTTGGTACTGAAGACAGATTATTTATGCAAATAGCAGCTTGGTCCTGCCTGTACAGAGCCTGGTCCCCTTGGAAGCAGTCACGTGGCCGCTGACTTTGCAGCCCAGTACTTGAGCACATCCCTCTATCTCCAGGCCAGGAGCAGAGCAGGGTTGGGCAGACAGCTGCGTCTCACAGGGCCAGTGCAGCCTCTCCCCTGTCGGTGGCTCTGGGCTGCCCTTCCAGACTGAAAGGCACAGCAGCCTGGCTCTGGTTTATATAGTTTTTTTTTTTTTTTTTTTTTGGGAATGTGAGGGCAGATGTTTAGTTAGTTATTTAAGCAAGTGCTCTCCCTGCAGAGGTCTGAGCTC
>CAUYPK010125446.1:0-32545 GCA_963574355.1 Loris lydekkerianus | reverse complement strand
GCTGAATTCCCCTGCTCTATGTTTTAGGACATTGTGTGCTTTCTGGCTGTGTGTGTTGGCTAGTGTGTGCAGAAGAGATGCAGCAGATTTTGTGTGCAAGTCCAGTGAATAGTTCCACAATTTTGCATCCAAAAGAAATGAACTCCAGAGACTATCTGCTGAATCCATTGACTGGTCCTTGTGGGAGATAAACCTATCTATTTTTTTATTTGATAATTAATTATTTTCTCTCTATAGGTGTAGCACTGGACATGAGTAGTAGGAATATCCTCTTATTTCTCCACATTTTCAGTCTTTTCTCAGAGCCAGGAAAGGGTTAAATGTAGAAACTTTCCTTTTTTCTAATTGTCAGTATCATTTTATGTTAGCACTTACTTAATAGTCTTCTCTCCCAGCAAATAATGATCAAGTTCCCAATCTCAAATAGAATATGAGCAAGTGAACAATGCAGGTCAGTGACTACAGAATCCATACATTCACTATCATCTATCTACTGAGTACTTACTAAGTGCTAGGCATTGAGCTAAGAGCTTCATGAAGAACACATTTAATATCCATTTAATCAGCAATATGAGTTAGAGAATATTATCTTTGTCATTTGTGGTTGAGAAAAGGGAGGCTTCTAACCTCTCTTCTGATTAAATAACTTACACAGAGTTAATAAGTGGAGGTGCTGGGCTGCAAACCGATGCACATCTGACTGCAGAGCATGAGATGGAGATGTTAGCCCTTCTGCTCTCTGAAGGTGGATGTTGCTGCCATGAAATCATTTCTGCTCCACCCCACTTTAGAAGCACTTGTCTGGCCCAGTACTTCACAGTGACACTGGACCAGATGGTCTCTATGATATTCACTCATAACTCCTGTCCCCAAGTCCCCAAGAGTCAGTGCCACCCTCCTTAACACCCTATCATTTCCTGCCATCTCGTAGGGAGAGAAGTCTCCACCTTACCATGTTTCAGGAAGAGTGTCAATATTTGTTCCTAAACAATCTTTCTTTCTTCATTTCACCAGACTTTTCCACCATAACACAAAATCCTGTCATTATTGTCTACAGTCTTTGCAAATTACTTGACACCACAGCTGTATAAACACTACAGTAATGGAAACTTAGAAATTTATAAAGGAAAGAAAAAATGTGAAAAGGTGTCTTTTATAGAAGGTATCATACCACAGTCCACATGTCTTTTTGAAATTTTCTTTTTCAGATCAAAACTGATGCCCCAGATCTTCCAGAAGAAAATCAGGCCAGCAAAGTTTACCAAGCAGTAGCATACTCATCTCTCAGCCAAAGTTACCTTTATATTGATTGGACTGAAAACCATAAAGCTTTGCTTGTGGGAGAACATCTGAATATTATGGTTACAGCCAAAAGTCCATATATTGACAAAATAAATCACTATAATTACTTGGTAAGTACAATAATAACAGACTTACATCTTATTATTGCCCACCACCTAGAACATTTTCCTTTGCTTATATAGAAGCATTACAATGATCCTTTACATTTGTAGGTACAAAACACTTTCACAAACATCATCTAATTTGAATATTATTTTTTCAAAAACCTTTCAGATAGGGCATGAATGTCACAGGTGAGGAAATTGAGGAATAGTTGGTCACTCAACTCAGAAATGAAAGATTTTGATTTGAACTAAGAACCTCTGACTCCTGATCTGGTAACTCTTTTCACCAAAGAGGGCCTGATTATTCCACAGAGAGCCTGTTTACATCACACTACCTCTGCTCTACTTTATGGCCAAAACTTACATAACTAGACCTAGCTCAAATAAGAGCATTTCATTGGCCTGAAAGAAAAGATTCAAATCTTTCTCTGAGAGTTGAACCACATCATTCCTTTTTCAATTGCACAGCTCAGCAACACCCCTAATGTTATAATATATTAAACAGAAGGTGTATCAATCAAGCCTCTTTGTGAAATCTGGAAAAGATGTGTAAATATCATAAAGACTTTGTGACAGTTGCCACAAAATAAGATAAATTATTTCAATGCCAGGCCAAATAGGTGGTGAGGGCTTTTCCAACAATTTGGTGAAAGAAACTGAAAATCATTAATGATGACTATAGAAACATTTTGACTAATGAAAACTTAGCAAGACTATTTATGGACTGTGTACCAAAACCATGTCTGAAGTCCTGCTCCCTGAGGACAATTTAAGGGATGTTTGAGGATATTTTAGCTCCCTGTGATTTTGTTTTTAAGTCTTAATCCTCCAATTTAGAATTTAATCGCTGGATTTAAAACAACTCCCAAATAACATGCACTTCATTTATCCATATTATTATTATTTTTTTTTTTAAATCAAGACAACAAAGGAGGTTTTAGTAACAGTGTAATGACTTCAGACAGATTTGGGTTCAAGTTTTAATTAATCTGCTTGTTAGGTGATTCTGAATTAGAATCAGAAGAAACATGGGAAGCCTCACTTTCTTCAATGGGAGTAACATTCCCACTGTATCGGTGTATTGTGAGAATTAAAGGAGCTAAAGGTTAAAGTTCCTGCCTGGCACATGGTAGGCCCATACATGTTAACTTTATTTTTCTTTAGAATAATTTTTGCTCCAGCTCCAAAATCCATTTTGAGGTACAAGTTTTGTTGTTGTACTCATTATTGCTGCCACTGTTTATTTTTAGATCTTATCCAAGGGCAAAATCATACTCTTTGGCACAAGGGAGAAGCTTCCAGATTCATCTTACCAAAGTATCAACATTCCAGTGACACAGATCATGGTTCCTTCAGCCCGTCTCCTGGTCTATTACATCGTCACAGGAGAGCAGACAGCAGAATTAGTGTCTGACTCAGTCTGGTTAAACATTGAAGAGAAGTGTGGCAACCAGCTCCAGGTCAGCTACAAATTATAAATCACAACTGCATTTTTTTCTGAATGAAGGAGGCTATCAACAAACAAAAATGAAAGGTTTTGTTCATACCAATGATACTTTCTTTTCTCTTTCAAATTAATTTTTAGGTTCACCTGTCTCCAAATGCAGATGCATATTCTCCAGGCCAGACTGTGTCTCTAAATATGGAAACTGACATGGATTCATGGGTGGCATTAGCTGCATTAGACAGTGCTGTGTATGGAGTTCAAAGAAAAGCCAAAAAGTCCATGGAAAGAGTAAAGTCACAATTTTCTACGATTTGGCTCAATGTAGTACTTCACAAAGTGTGGCCATCAGGGTAGGCTGTGCAGAAAGATCAAGGGAAGACTAGTGCTGCTTTTCTATAACCTACTCACTGTAGTGGTTCTTAGGAAAGTAAGTCATCCTCGTATTAGTTTCCAAAGCACAGGCCAGTCCTTCTTTGTTTTCCCAAAGGTAGATGTAAGCAATTTATAGACATATGACCATGATAGCAGTTATATTCATGATACATAAGTGTGACCAATTAGGAGAGTTGGATTGGGAATAGGTGGTGGTTAAAGCAGCAGCACAAGGGAAGACTGGATAGGTCACCTTGGGTTTGTTTTTGTTGTTGCTGTTGTTTTGCTCCTATTAAAATTTATGGCAAAGAAGAATCTGAAATTTATTCAATTATTTTAAGTTCCTATTAATCTCCATTATGGTTAGCTATTATTATTTTCTAAGTTTGAATTCTTTGAAAAAGGAAGAAAAAATTGAGAATCTGTAAAGTTAAAAATAGAGAAAAGGATATTTGGGGTAAAAATTAAAACTGGAGTAAGCCCTGTAAACAAGTTCTCATCTACTTAGAACCTAGAGCCCTCCCCCTCAAAACACAAGAGGTTTTGCTCTTTTTTTTAGCAACTTAAAAACTGATTTCTTCGTTAATTTACTCTTTATTTATTTATTTATGACATTATATGATTGCAGCATGTATTCTATGTACAAAACACCATAAGAAACTCATTGCCAAAGCTTAATTGCTTAAGACTTAGTTTTGGATTTAGTTTTGAATAGATGTGTATTTAAATTAATAAAAACAGAAAGACAAACTTGGAAACCAAGTAGGGAAATTTGGTCTTTGGTCATTTGTTAAATGAGTCACTTGTGTATTTTACTGGTTTGTTATAATCCCGTAACAACTAATATCTTTAGTTTTTGGAAGAATGATTTATACATCTGAAAAGCCTCAACACTTTGCCTTTCTGAACAGGTATTTCAAGTTTTAGAGAAGAGTGATCTGGGCTGTGGAGCAGGAGGTGGCCGCAACAATGCAGATGTGTTCCATCTAGCTGGACTCACCTTCCTCACAAACGCAAATGCAGATGACTCCCAAGGAAATGGTAAAATGCTCAGCATTATTTTTTAAACTGATGTTTATTTTCCATCTTGTTTAAGAGAAATGGAGGAACAGCTTAAGACCACTCAGTGATAGTTCCTACTCATTCAGTGGCCTGAGCAGTGGGAGCTACAGACCAGTCTTCAGTGGGGAACTGCTGAATAGGCATAGAGGGCACCTGCAGCCTTCTGACCAGTCTGCAACCTCGGGTTGAGTAGCAGTAAACTCAGGAGCTGAAGCAGTCCATTCACCCTGAAATTCCTCCTTGGTCACAGCTTTCTCAGCAGCAGACTGCTCTTCCTTTTCAGTCTCTTCAGGATCTCTGTAGAAGTAGAGATCAGCTATGACCTCCCAAGAGCATTCATGGGAGATGGTGCCACACATGCAGAGAACTTCCACCACATCAGACTATTGAGTTGCGTGGGATGGTGATGCCCACATAATGCAGAGGACCATCTGTGTTACATAGCGCAATAGTGGTCAGGTTAACATAAGATGCCTCTGTGGGAGGCTGGTGGTCAGCCCTGGGATTAGTAACCACTAGAAGACGCAGCTCCCAGAATGTTGCCTGGATCTAGTTAGTGAAGGTTCTGGGAGTGAAGTGGCCAGCAATCAGAGTGGCTCCTGTGGCAGCAGCAAACTTGAGCATAGCTTGCTGGCCAGTGTCCCTGGAGGATATGACACACATCAGCAGGGTTTTCAGTGGCAACAATGGCCTGAGCTGCCAACAGAAGCTTCCCTCAGGTCTTCTTCAGATTTATGATGCAGATACATCACTTTTCCTTTTGTAGATGCACTGTTCCATTTGGAAGTCAAGGTTGGTGGCCCCTATGTGGGTTCCTGCTGCAAGGAATTTTGGGACATTCTCCCCCTTCATTTGTGGGTCATCAAGGGCTCCAGACATTGTGGAAGTTTCCCTTTAAGTTAGGGTGGGAATCCAGAACAATGCTGTATGAACCCTCCCTGAGCAGAATGGAAAGGGATTGGTTGCCATTTTTATAACTGAAATTTATATTGATCATTGGCCTCCTAGACATTATTTTTGTCCCTCTTCCAGAATATTCTCTTTGCTGATTTTGAATTCCATGACTATGTAACTCTCTTATCTAAAATTTTTCAGTGGTCTTTAATATAAAGTACAGATTCTTTAGTGTTGTCCCGAAAACCTTCCCTAACCTTCTTCACCATATCCAACTATCTCTTACCCTGCATTGCCTTACCTTTTGTTTAAGCTATACAGAACCAGTGTAGTTCTTGAGTGGCACTGTGCTATTTTACACCATTGGGCCTTTACCCATTGGCACTGCTTTCTTCTTTATTAAAATGGAGAAGCTAGTGTGAGAATCATCTCCTGTATGAGACCTCTTCCACATATAGAATTAATCATTCCCTCCTCCTTTAATAGGGACGATTTTGGAAGGACTAGATCTATTCACAAGTAATATGATAGCAGTATGTCACTGCACAGTCTTATACTTAGTTGTACGTCTGTCTCACACATTGTACTGTGAGCTCATTAAGAGCAGGAATCATATCTAAATTACCTTTTTATGGTTTCAAGATTGTTTATAATTATGCTTGATAGTATAGTATTCATATTTATATTTATAATCATATAGCACAAAGAGCAAATAATGAAAATAGCATACCCATCAAAACAATTACGCTAAATGCTTGAATATTTCTCTGTAGTCAGTGGATCAAAAAGGTTACAAGGTTCAAAACTAAATTCAGATAAAAGCAAGTTAAACAATATAACACTAGATCATGAGCTCAGCTAAGATAAAACAAGCCAAATTAGATATGTGGTGCATAATTCCTAATCTGAAGCAGTCCTCAATATTTGTTGAATGAGTGACTCATGAATATTTTAAATACTTAAACAATTTCATGGAAGTGTTCTTGAGATTTTAGCCCCTTTTTTTCTTCTTATCACTCTCTCTCTCTCTTTTTCAACAGAAGAAACTTGTAAAGAAATTCTCAGGCCAAGAAGAATGCTGCAAAAGAAAATACATGAAGCAGGTATTTCAAGATTCATGTGATCATAAAAAGGTTATGGTGACATGATTCAAAAGCTGGAGAAAACTCAACGTTATATAATTTCAAATAGAATAGGTGAAAATAAAGATATATGGATGTCTAGCTTGCCTCTCTCAGAAAAGTTAATTCAAATAAAGCTAATAGTTTATTTGCTATAGCCTTAATCTGAAGAAAAATGGGTGTTTATTATTTCAATCTCTAAAATCTATGGTAGGCTGAGGCTGGAGGATTGCTTGGGGCCAAGAGTTGAAGATCAGCCTGGGCAACAGAGAGACCATCTCTACCAAAAAAAAAGAAAGAAAGAAAGAAAGAAATTTAAAATGTTAGCTTTTATTTATAGTAAATATTTTCTCTCTACATACTTCATCTAACCATTAAAATCATATTATTCCATTTTATTCTGACAAAATTAATCACTTAAATAACTTTGGTATACAACAGACCTATCAAAATTTATCACTTCCATTTCAAATATTTAACAGTTAATAGCATTTTGGATTATTCTTTAGAAAAGACATCTAACAGGAATTATTTTTAAAAATTATTTAAATAGAAGATGATAACTGATCATGTTACAGTAGAAAGGACATTGAACTGGAAGTCTGTGAACTGAGTTCTACTAATAATCACACTGATGCTAATATAGTAATTTCTTTCATTTGTATATGAGTTATTTTAATTCTGATCTTTATTCTAAATTGTAATGACATGAAAAAAATGAGACATCAAGTACTTACAATGAAGGACAGTGCCATTGGTAAAGTGCACATATTATATAAAAACTTTCTGAAAAAAAAAAAGGATATTTAGCTTGGAGAAGGAAGTATTTGTATAGTGAAGATAGCCATCTTCCAATATTGAAGGCTTCTTGTATATATTTAACTTATTTTACTCAAAGGGTGCTGAACTCAAAGTGCCAGTGTCAAGAGTTAGTATTTAGCTTAGTTGCCGGAAGCCCTTTAACTATTTATTACTAATTGAAACAGACCGTCTGGTAAATTCACATTTTCCCCATTCCTAGACTAGTTCCAAGGGTAGGCTAGCTACTGTGGGTAGCAGAGCCACATGGCAGTAGAAGCCAGGTATCCTTGAGATTCCTTCTAAGCTGAGATGTCATTACTCTATGCATAAACAAGGGCTCTTGTGTTATTACCATTTCAGCTGCTAAATACAAACATCAAATACCAAAGAAATGTTGCTATGATGGAGCCCGGCTCGTTGATGATGAAACCTGTGAACAGCGACTTGCACGGGTTACCATCGGCCCAATATGCCGCAAAGCTTTCAATGAATGTTGTACCATTGCAAAGCAGATCCGCAATTTACTATCGCACAAAAACATACAATTGGGAAGGCTACGTAAGTATGTTTTTTATCAGAATTCTGCCAGATCTGGGGAATTTTGTGTAACTTTATGCTATGAAGAAAGGCAATTTTCAAGCTTTATTTACAATTCAAAGTAGAAATGATAAATCGTAACCTCTCATAGGTAAGAATCTCTCATTTGGGGGAATGAGAAGTGTATAATACAGACTACACTAGCACAGAGTCAAGACCGAATATAAACTTAATGCCAAATCATTCTAAACATGAATGATTATTTATCTTCTGTGAGCCACAAGCAAGAAGCTGTGACCAATATGCCATTGACTTCCAAAATTCTGTGGTTCTATATTATAACCATTAAAAATTCAGTTTATAACTACACTGATTGAATATGCCAAACGATTTCTAAATCTAGCATTAAGTTAAATGTACTCATATAAAAATTGAAATCTTATTTCAATTTCTACCATGAAATATATATTCAAAATTTACAGAGCTCTCATTAATATGTTTTTAGAATTTTTAGGACTTTCTTTTCACTTATATGTAGTCTTTGACAAAACAAACAAAAGCAGAATGACAGCTCTTGTTTTATACAGACATGCGCCACATAATGACATTTCAGTTAATGACAGACTACAGATACAACAATAGTACCATAAGGTTATAATACCATATTTTTACCATACCTTTTCTATGTTTAGATAGATACACGAATGTTTGCCATTGTTTTACAGTTGGCTATAGAGTTTAGTAACATGCTGTACAGGTTTATAGCCTAGGAGCAATCAGCTTATACCATATAGTCTTGTGTATAGTAGCCTATACCATCTAGGTTTGTGTAAGTGCACTGTATGATGTTTGAACAATGAGGAAATCACCTAATGATGCATTTATCAGAATTCATGCCCATTGTTAAATGGCTTTGGTAAGTGGCCATAAAATTTTACCTTTGTAGAAAAATATTCATCGAAATGGATGATGTTTAAGATACACAGTTAAGCAGAGTAATCAGAGTATATATTTAGGTGGTTTTCCAATTTTTGCTTATTACAAAAAGCACTTTAATAAACCATCTAGTACTTTTTTTGGGACGTCATTCTCTGCAACTCCCTTCTCCCTGGTACTCTGCCCCTCATTCTAGATAGCTTCACCTCCCAAACTCCCATCCGTGTTGCCATAACCTTCAAGAGCCCACCAGGCTCTGTGTGGGTTTCTCTCCCTGCACTGCCCTGTAAACCGCCCATAGGTAGTAAGCTGGGGCGCTTTTAACATTCCCCTAATCTATTTCTCTTCTCTTCTGCTTATGTTCTAATGTCTGGACAGTATTCTTTCATATATTGTGTATGGTTTTCTAATTTCTTAAGACAGTAAGGTAAATCTAGTCCTAGTGGATCTTGGACAGAAGCAGAAATTATATCCATTTTTATTAAAGTAAATATGAATAAATCACAGACTTAAGGCAGAAGAATCACATAAACCTCCCTATTTTCTAATATAAACACAACTATTAAAATTACAGAAGTTCAAATAACTTTACAGACTGAACAGTATCCTGTATAATCTCAGCAATATTAAACATTTAACAATTTAGGAAACAAATCATTAAAGATATTTGCATGTTTTGTTTTGTCAGTGATATTAGTTGAGAAATTCTAAGGTCTCTATAATTCTGTTTTAAAAGCATTAAACAAAATGTTTCCTTGGTCTTTCAGAAAATACTTAAGGTATAGATTGATGGTAATATTTTAAAATTTAGCTGTAAGAATTTATATTGTTTTTCCATAATAGAGTATGTTTTTTTTCCCCCAGATATGAAGACCCTGTTACCAGTAAGTAAGCCAGAAATTCGAAGCTATTTTCCAGAAAGCTGGTTATGGGAAGTTCATCATGTTCCCAAAAGGTATCATACTTCTTTCATGTTCTTTCGAAAGAGATGTGAATAATGCAAATATTATGGCTAAAAGTCTGGGAACTACTCATTTCCCAATAGCTTATTTAAGAGTTAAGATGATCCTACCACTTGCTCAAATTTTTTGTTTTGCTTAGTCTTTTTTTTTTTTTTTTTTTTTTTTTTTTTTAATGCACTTTGCTCTGGTGATTAGCTCCAGGGCACTAACTATTGGTGTTTGTGTTAAATTTCATTTCACTTCATTATGCATTTGCTGCACACAGCTATGTGCTATAAACCATATTAAGCAGCTGCTTTCATCCTAAAGTATCTGTACTATAAAACAAACATTGATAGACAAGAAGATTTTTTTTCTTGTTAAAGTTCTTTATTCAACACAGTTTTATGACATGCCTCCTCTGTACCAGGCACTGAAACAGAGATGAACAATGCTAAGTCCCCAAGCTTCCTGCTTCCTACATGTGCTCCAAGTGAGTTTCCTATGAGAAGTCAAGGAATGAGTCCAGAGGCCTGCAGTCGTCTTCTCATATGTCCCCTTGTCCCTACGCTTGTTCCCTCTCATTCTTCCTCCACACTGTTGTGTGTCATCCAACATTGCCCATTAGCTAGCACTTCTGCTGGTAAAGCTTCCCCCCACTGTCTCCATCCTAACAGTCACTGTATTAATTACCCCTCCCAATTAACCCTGCTGCAGGTGTCACCTAAGTATTATAATGGCTAGTTTACGTGCTTGTCCTCCACATTAAAATGTAAATACCTGGAGGGTGAGGACTGAATTCAAATTACTATTTTCCATTCACAACTTGGCTGGGTCTGGCTTTTAGAAGCATGAAAATAAATGTATTGAATGAATGCACATGGTCTCTGAATTCTTTTAATACCTTATTGGTACAGTTATTACAGTGAAATGCAATTTACTTACTTTACCATTTCTTCCACTGGACTGTGCATTGCCTGAGAGCCGGACTATATCTTATAAGTGCAGTTCCTCAGTACTTGGCACTATGCCTGACACAAAGTCGGTGGACAATAGCTATAAATAAATATGTAACAGTAATCAGAAACTTTTAATTTTGTCACTCTTGTTATGAGCAGTGATATTGCTTCCCTATTTTGCTTTCCTATTTTGAACACACTCACTCACAATGAACATAAGTTTTTGTTTGTTTCGTATGCTTTGATTGACAGTGTTTCTAAGGCATCCTTCTGACTTGAATTCTTATCACACAGGTACAATGTCTAAAATCATAATTATGTAGGAGAGTTACTGAATATATTTTTCTCAATAAGTTTTTATTTAATACCTGATATAATTTTGTCTTATGATTTTTTTTCTCTCCTCCAAAGTAGTATGAAACAAAAATTCTGTTAATGATTGCCTCTGTCAAGTTGGGTTAATCAGTTTTCCACTGTATTTAAATGTCAGCATTCTAATTTCTAGAAACCAGTTGCAGTTTGTGCTACCTGATTCTCTAACTACCTGGGAAATTCAAGGCATTGGCATTTCAAATAGTGGTAAGCAAGCTTAAGTATATATTCATTTAAGGAATTATTTGATTAGCAAGATGAGGCTTTTTATTAATGTCCATTTAATTTCCCCAGGACTTAAGTGTTGTCTTTTTTTTTTTTTTTTTTTTGGTTGAGACAGAGTCCCATCCTGTGCCCTGAGCAGAATGCAATGGCATCGTAGCTCACTGCAACCTCAAACTTGAGCTGTGGACATCCCACTGCCTCAGCTTCTGAAGCCACTGGGATTACAGGCGCTCACCACAGGGCCTGGCTGGGTTTTGTTTTGTTTTGTTTTGTTTTGTTTTGTTTTGTTTTGTTTTTATAAGTCAGGGTCTCACTCTTGCTCAGGCAAGTCTTGAACTCCTGAGCTCAAGCAATTCTCCCTCCTCAGCCTCCCACAGTGCTGGGATTACAGGTATGAGCCACTGTGCCTGGCAATTATTGAATTAAAGATCAATAAACAGAAAATTCAAGGACATGAGGTAATAATGTAGGGAAAAACATGATCCATTTCTTTTTTCCTTGAATTAAAACAAATATGAAACATTCTGGTGCTTACAAAGCATTAAAGGAATTCTCTAATATGCTTCTACTTTGCTTTCACTTTGGGCTGAAGGTATATGTGTTGCTGATACTCTCAAGGCAAAGGTATTCAAAGATGTCTTCTTGGAAATGAACATACCATATTCTGTTATACGAGGGGAACAGATCCAATTGAAAGGAACTGTTTACAACTATAGGACTTCTGGGACGCTTGTAAGTAGGTATTTATGGTATGTTAGAATAAATGGAAAAAAGAAAATATTCTCTGGTTTTCTGAGAATTCCACTAGAGAAATTACCACACACACACAGAAAAATCCAACTTAGTCCAACAATATAAACCAAACACTTACAATGAGTATTATACTAGATGTGCAGCTTAATAAGTTAAGGGATGAAGAAAGCAGGAAGAGGTAAGAAAAGTACACATCAATGTAACTTAAATTTAAAGAAGAATAAAGTGGGGCAGCACCCATAGCTCAGTGGGTAGGGCACTGGCCACATGCACTGGGGCTGGTGGGTTCGAACCCAACCTGGGCCTACTAAAAAACAAAAACAAACAAACAAAAGAAAACAAGAATAAACTGTTAGGATAATCGATATACGGTGTACTGTGGAAGTTCAGAGAAAGGTGAGTTTACATTTAGTTCCTTTATTAACCTAGACTCTGAGTCCCTTGATCTTTTTGAGTCTAAAAAAACCTTTCCTTTTCTCCATTTTAGCCATTCATACTCATCTTCACATTGTAGATCTTGTCATCCTCTTCAAAATCTTGATTTCAAACATCCTCCATCCAATCACAACCTGCTTCCACCCCCTCTAACTCATTAACCAGATTGCTCCCATGGCTACAGATCTGCAGCATCTTTGAAATCTCTAATCCACCAACTCAATGCCTTTGTCATTATTCATTAGCCCTCTTGTTTAGGTTAGAATTCATGAGCCATCAGTATAACCACACTGACTAACATCATATCAATTCCCTTGATCTTCTTTTACTCCAGGGCTCAATCCGTGAAAAACTCCAACCATGGCTGGACCCATCATTCATGTTCTCTTTGCCAGCACACCCTTACAGAGAATTACACAATAGACTATTGATCTCACTTGAAAATCACAATCACTAAACTTTATATGGGAATTCAGCATGGTACAGAAGTCTAATTATATTTTTTAAAGGCTGTAATTTTATTCTTAGAGATGAGCATTTCAGTAGTCTCCAAAAATTTTGCTTACATAACCTCCAAATTGTTTTTGGCAAAACTATGCACTCGTTTGATATATTTTTAAGTTGGCATCTAAAATTTTTTACCATGCTTTAAAAAAATGATACTCTGCAACTTTTATAATGTTTAAATATTGATATTTTTAAATAAACTGTTAAATCAAACTTTTAAGTGAATATAGCAGAACCTAAATATCATAGCAATCCATTTTTAAAATATTCAAATAATCTTTTAACAACAGATTACATATTATACCTTTCTCAATGAACTCATATTTCCATTCCACTCCCCTAATGCTATATCTTTTACGCTTGAATTTTTTCTATTGATCACTCTATCATACTTTGTTGCAGCAAAAAGTCTATACATTAAAAATATTCTTAAATTCCATTATTGTAAGACTCTAAGTATCAAATGATTGTGGATTTAGTTGTCATTACAAATATTATTAGCATACAATTGATAAAATGACATAAGTTTCTAAAATTATTAGACATAAAGTAAAAATATATTAAAAATTAACTTATTAGATAATTATGGCTTAATAACTATGAATAAATATTATGTATTGCTAGGAATAAGAGGGGATTCAGCATAAATTCTATTCCTATTTTTCATATTTCTGGAGATAGGCATTTCTTATTTAACCCAACATTATTAGGAAGATTGGGAAAATAAAAATATCAATTTTATTACCCCTTTATCAATACATTTTTATCTTAATAAAAGAGCTTCACATTTAGCTTATTCAACTTATGTTATATATGTTTGAATATAACCTAACTAGAAAAATCAGTCTTCCTTGTCACAGCAAAAACAATCCACCACTGTAAGGCTGATTTCATTTTTCTCTTCTCTCTCTCTTTTTTTTTTTTTTGCTATTCTGGTGAGTATGAATAGTGGTGGTTTAGTTTATCTTTTATTGTGGTAAAAAACACATAACATAAAATTTACCATCTTAACTGTTTTTAAGTGTACAGTTCAGTAGTGTTAAGTATATTCATCTTGTTGTGAAAAAGATCTCCAGAACTTTTTTATTAAGTAAAACTGAAACTCTGTACCTATTAAACAATTCTTTTTCCTCAATCCCTCTTCCCCCACCCCCTGGTAACCACTGTGTTACTGTTTCTATGAATTTGACTTTAGACACCTCAGATAAGTGGAACTGTATAGTATCTGCCTTTTTAAAAGATTTATTTTTTAGGGACAGAGTCTTGTTCTGTCACCCAGGCCAGAGAGCAATGGTGTGATCACAGATCACTGAAGCCTCAAACTTCTGAGCTCAAGTGATCCTCCTCTGTTAGCCTTCTGAATAGCTGAGACTACAAGTGTGTCACTGTGCCTGGCTAATCTATTTACTTTTTGTAGATGGGTGTTGGGCGTGCACATGTGTCTCACTCTGTTGCTGAGGCTGGTCTCAAATTCCTGACCTCAAGTACTCTTTCTGCTTCAGCTTCCCAAAGTTCTGGGATTATAGAATGAGCCATTACACCTGGCCCACTGTACTGTATTGCACTTAGAATAAAGTCCTCAAAGTTCATCCATGTTGTAGTATGTGAAAGCATTTTCTTCTGTCAGTGGGCGTTTGGGTTGCTTCCACCTCTTGGCTTTGTGAATAGTCCTGCTATGAACATGGATGTGCAAATACCTCTTCAAGACCCTACTTCCAGTTTGGGGGGTATAAGTGGGACTGTCATATCATAGTTCTATTTTTAACTTTTTGAGAAACCAATATACTCTTTTCCATAGTGATTACATTATTTTGCAATCCCACCAGCAGCATGCAAGAGTTCCAAAGTGGTATGTTTTTATCTTGCATTTGTTTGACGACTAATGACATTGAGTACTTGTTCACATTTCTTGTTCATTTAGATCTCCATTTTCATAAGGTGTCTGTTCTGGTCTTTTGTCAGTTTTCCTAAAAGCTTGTCTGGATGAGTTCTTTATACATTCTAGATATGAGCTCTTTATTAGTTATATTTGTTCCAAATATCTTCTCCTACTCTATGATTTCCTGACTTGGGATCACCAGGCTTTCCATTGTCCATGGGGAGAGGGCCCAGAAGGCTGGGTGGTCTGACGGGGCTCCATCCTCTTCATCTCCAGTCTCTTCCCTCTTCACTAATGGGGGCTGCTGCAGCAGCAGTAAGTGGTGCTGATTCTGATTCTTTCATTTCGGCGTCATGGCTGCGGCAATGGCCTGATTTCACTTTTCAATAAAAATCATGTGAAGAGGTGTCTTTCTTACACATGTGATTCAGGGTAGATACAGAAGTAGGTAGGTAGGACACAGAAGCCATACTCTGGTCAGCAGGAGGAGAGAGATCAGTGGAGGTTCCCCAGTTCACCTACTCATACGTGTATAAAGGAGATATGTACATATATGTACATGTATCTCTTCAACAATTTGTGTTGCTACTAATAATATCATCAGAGATATCTTTCCATGTCAGTATATATGTATGTAGATTTACTCTATTATTAATACATTAAAAGAAGCATAGTAATTCACATGATGGGTATACTATAATTTATTTAACAATGTTTCTATTGAAGACATTTAGGTTGTTATCAAGTTTTCACTATTATAATTGATTTTTTGAAGTCCATACTTATGAATACATATCTTACTACATGTGTGGGTATTTCTGTAGGATAGATATTTTGTTTTAGAATGAGACATTGGGTTAAAGAGTATGAACTCTTTACTTTTTGATAAATATTTCCACAATTGTCCTCCAAAAGGACTACATTAATTGACATTTTTACCAACTGTATGTGAGTAGCCTTGATTCCTCACATTCTTATAATTTTTTGGATGAATGTTTTTTCCTTTATTCATATAATCAATACTAGCAGAAGTTGAAGTGAATGGACTAGATACTACATGCATCATTTTTATTAAAGCTCAAAAATGTAATGTTGCTCAAAAAAGCAAATTATGGCATAATATATGTACACAATGAATACAACTACATACATATTTGAAAACATGAAAGTACTGTATATTATTAATACACGTAAAATTTTGCCAATTTGATAGAGCAAAATGGTTTCCATTTAATTACCCTGATTACTAACAATTTTGAGCCCCTTTTCATTTGTCCATTGGCCATTTCTCTCATGTGCTAACTCTGACATCCTATGTACTATCTTCATATTCTTTCCCTTGTTTTCATGGAGTCAGTTGTTTTAGGGGGCAAAGTGCCTAGCTTCTCTTTTTCTAATTGCTTCATGTGAAAAATATCGTAATCATAGCTATCTACTTCATTGTTGAAGATTAAATGAGCTCATTCATGTAAATATAGTACCTGGTCCACAGTAAGTATTCAATAGGTGTATACATTTATTATTGTTTATAGGAGCACTTTGTGTGTTATGAATATTAACTAGTACTGTTGTTTCTGAGCTAGTACAATGTGTTCTACACATTCCTTCACATTGTTAAGTCCTGCAGCAAAGTGTGCATGTGTGTTAGGAAATCTGAATCTAAGGGATTGTTTGAAAATTGTTAAAGCACCAGTGGAGTGTTTGTATCCAGACAAACATAATCAGGGTAAACTTTCTTAGAGGTAAAGTATTTTGATATAATTCTTCACTGGTGCTATTTCAGTTCTGTGTTAAAATGTCTGCTGGGGAGGGAATCTGCACATCAGGAAGCTCAGCCACTGATCACCAGGGGACAAAACCCTCCAAGTGTGTGCGCCAGAGAATAGAGGGCTCCTCCAGTCACTTGGTGACCTTCACTGTGCTTCCTCTGGAAATTGGCCTCCACAACATCAACTTTTCACTGGAGACTTCTTTTGGAAAAGAAATCTTGGTGAAAACATTACGAGTGGTGGTAAGAAAAACACACTTTTTATAATTCTTTAAAAATAATTTTTTCATTCCAAAAATAAAAGTTTTATTAACAATCTTTGCTTAAATGGTTTTAAAAGAGAGACAGAGACAGAAACAATAACAAATATAACAAAATGTTGGCCCTTGAGGAATCTGAATGGAGGTTATCCTGGAGTTTTTTGGTGCTATTGTTGTAGTTTTTCTGTAAGTCTAAAATTATCCTTAAATTTTTTAAATTGTGGAAAATAGAGAATACTGAAAAAAGTTAAAAAAATAATTCCCACATGCATGGGTACCCTATTTCAACAATTTGGTTCATATTTTCTAGGATTTTGTTTTCAACAACACATTCAGAAAGTATGTCTTAAAATGTGCGTGTCAGACTTTATGCTAGATACTGGAGAGAAATAAGACACAGTCCTTGAATTTAAAGAACTTGGAGTCTAGAAAATTTTTCATTTTATAAATGAATAAACAGGTCAAAAAATGAAGAAAACCATCATTTGTTAAGTACTATTTACTCATAGTCTGTTGAGTGTTTCCATGTTATCTTATTTAAAAGTAAGATAAGATTCCTATATAATTATGATTTGTCACTTAAAAATAATATTAATTGAAAAAACGATAAGATACTTGCTAAGTGTCATACAGCTAATTAATGATAGGCTGGGTCTTCTGGCTCGTCCTTCTCTGAGTTCTGCTTTTAGTGATGAAATTCACTACTGTAAACATGCATTGACTTATCTTGTGCAAGGCATTCCTAAGTGTCCTTGCATCATGCTTCTACACACAGGCTCTGGAGTGAGGCTGCCTGGTTTTTCAATCTGGCTCCTCTACTTCCTACTAGTGTGACACTAGATAAGGTCCTTGATCTCCATGTGTGTCAATTTCCTCATCTGTCAAATAGGAGTGATAATAGCGCCTACCTAATAGAGATTTGTAGAGGTTAAATGGGTTGACACATACAAAACATTTAGATCAATTATTGGCTTACAATAACTTCGATTTAAGTGTTTTTGCTAATCCATATGTAAATAGACATAAAATATTATTCTTGCATGTAAGTATCTATACACACATTTCCTTTTCCCCAAAAAGGGACTTTTTCATTGGAAAAGTGATCCAGAAAAGTTGGTCTAAGGAATTCAAGTCACATACATTTAATTATGTTCTTAACTGAATGTTTTCTGCCTTTATTTTAGCCAGAAGGTATCAAAAGGGAAAGTTATTCTGGTGTTACCCTGGATCCTAAGGGTATTTATGGTAGGCAAAATGATTTTTATTTCATATGTTATCTTTTTGCTGTAGAAATTAAAGTATAATATAACTTAAAAAACACTATTTTTTTCAGAATGTTAATTGTCTAGAATCGGAAATATCCCCTTCTTAGATCACTGCTTTTCTTGGTAGCATTTGTTATATTATATCTGGATGACTAAAACTAAAGAAAAATAATCCCATTAATTTTAAACGCAAAGCATTGAAATAAGCACTCCAATTTGTACAAATAATTAACACATTGAATCCCATAATGGCATAAATGTATTTATGATCTATGTACAAATGACTTAATTTTTAAAAAAGCATTGAAATAGTACTAATTGTGTGACTTACCTTATAATTAGTCATTTTGTATCCATCACAATAATAATTTATACTATTTTATTATAGAACCATCAATCTAAAAACATTTAAGAAAAGGTCACTTACATAATCATTTGGCATGCATTATTTGAAAGCACAATAATGCTGATTAGTTGCCTGAACCCATTCCTGATTGCTCCTGCTTTTCCTCAAATTGAGCTGCCCTGTATCTTCTCAAAGCTAGAATTCTGAAAACATTTGAGCACAGAATCAAGGCCTAAATGTATTTAAGTGTTTGCTCTGATTGATATGTAAATAGACCAAAACATTAATTCTGCATATATGCATCTAAATCCTTATACACACTTGGCTTTTACCATAAAAAGTGGATTTTTTAAACTGAAAAAGTGGTCCAGAAAAAACCTATGCCTCTTTCCAGCCTTGTCATATGACTTTTTTCCTTATCATCGTACACAACTTCATATTTAGGTAGCTTTCTAGAGAGCTAAAAGGGAAAAAGATGACAATTCTTTCTTGGTTATTTCAGAGATATATTAGAGACTTTCAAAATATAAATACAATATTTATATTTTGAAATTACTATGCCAGTATGATACTTTACAGAATTCAGTTTTTTTAAAGGCTAAGGTGTATTTGGAAAGGCAAATGGACAGTAATATTAAAGGAAATTTGAAAAAAAAATTGTCAGGAAGAATGAGGTATCAGAACAAACTGTAATTTAATAGTAATGAAAGTAGTGTGATATCAGCTTAAAAAGAGACTAAATACAGTGACCCAATACTCAAGACTAGCTCTAGTCTTTAGTTTCTACTTTTTTTTTTTTTTTTTTTTTTTGAGACAGAGCCTCACGCTGTTGTCCAGGCTAGAGTTCCTGGCATCAACCTAGCTCAATGCAACCTCAAACTCCCAGGTTCAAGCGACCCTCCTACCTCATTCTCCCGAGTAGTTGGGACTACAGGCACCTGCCACAATGCCCAGCTAATTTTTCTGTTTTTAATAAGACTTGCTCTTGCTCAGGCTGGCCTTGAACTCCCCAGCTCAAACAATCCTCCCGCCTTGGCCTCCCAGAGTGCTAGAATTACAGGCATGTGCTACTGTGCCTGGCCAAGTTTCTACTTTTTTTCCCTTACAAGCCCTTTTCTCTCAACTCTTCTCTTATCTGAGATGCAGAGAGTTAAACTCCCTCTCTTCTTGGCACATCATTGTCATTGGTCTAGTTAGGCCTCTCTTATGTTTTATTTTTTCCTTCATCCTATTCCCTTCTGCCAAATGCCCCCTTTCTAATGTGTTTGATACATGTCTTTGAATAGGAAGACAATATTGTTTTGTGTGTATTATCTTTTTAACATATATAAAACATACTGTGTTATAGATTATATCCTGCTTCTTATGTCTTTAAACTCAAAAGTCAATCTTAAAGAAATATCTCTGTTGCCATTCATTTCTTCTTACATAGGATTTCAGAGTAAATTTCCCCACAATTTTACTTATCCCTCTCCTAGTGGTGAATTTTCCATTACAATAAACAACACTGCAGTGAACATCCCTGTAGATTTCCCTTAAATAATCTGTGTTTTTCTGGACCCAGGAGGAGGACTGCTGGGTCAAAGGACATACACATATTTCATGTTATTTACATGTGCTGTATTGTTCTTCAGAATAACTATGCCAGCAGTGCATGAGGGTTCTCCTGTCTCCCCATCTTCACCAACATTTGGTGTTACTTCCCTGTCTAAAATGATGAGTATAAAGTGATATCTCATTATTGCTTTAATTTGGGTTATCCTGGTTACTAGTGATTTTAAGCATTTCTTCATATACTTGTTGGCTATTTGGGCTTCCTACCTATCAATTGACTATTCATATCTTTTGTACTTTTTTTCTATATCCCATTTGAGGTTTCTTATTTATTTTTGCTTGATTTTTGTCTCTGATATTCTTCTTTGAACAACAATGAAGTTTTAAACCCAATCCATCATAATTTCATTTGATAACCATACTCTTTCAACCATACAGCAAACCTATAAATGTCTTCACAGAGTTTTTTTTTTTTTTTTAATTTTTTTATTGTTGGGGATTCACTGAGGGTACAATAAGCCAGGTTACACTGACTGCATTTGTTGGGTTAAGTCCCTCTTTTGTGCCACACCTTCTGGGAGCAAGACATGATTGCAAGAGGGTCTTCACAGAGTTTTATTTTTATTTTATCAGTGTTTACCAATTGTTAATGAAGAAATAAGTTTGACAAGAAATGTTTCTGTATCTTCAGCAAAGCCTTGTGACTGTCTGTTAAACTGCAAAATGTCACTCATTTTTTAAACCCTCTTCCACGAGCCAGGGACTGTGCCGAGTGCTGGGACTACGACTTATATACGAGATGATCCTTGCCCTCAAAGAGCATTCTTAGTGGGACAAGAGGAGATGGAGTCTCTTTGTAGTGACTACTGTGGGCTCTGCACTAAAACTTCCTGAGTTCAGATTGCAGCTCCACATGAAGTAGTTCTTTCTAAACCTCAGTTTCACCTATAAAATTAAAATAATAAAAATAGACCTTGCATAAAGGGTTGTTGTGAGGATCCAAATGAATTTTTAGTAGAGTCCTTAACACTCTATTAGTAGAATAATAAATGTTTTGTGACATAACACAGTGCTTACAATAGAAAAATTCCCTGATACCAGTATGCCAAAACTCTATTGTTGTGCACCAAGAGAAAAAAATAACCTAAACTGAGAGGAAAAAGTAGGAAGGATTTCAGGTCACACTTCTCAGTAGAGCTAATGCTCATATATCCTTGACTCAGAGGTTACATGTTGGTTATTTTTAGATTTCAGTTCCAGGAACAATTTTCTTGTTTTAGAAAAAAATGGCATGCTACCTTTCGCTGTTAAATAAGACTCATATCGCCTATTTATTTCATATCTTAAAATTACCAGAAAGCTATAGCTAAATTTAATACTTTATTTAAAGTGATTATACAAACCTATGGTTTGATAAAAATCCTCAGAAATTTCTAACTCTCTTGTAAAATTTTCATAATGCCTCTATAAAAGTCTTTTATTTTGAACAATTCCTTGGAGGTAGATAAATTTTAAATACTCTACAAATAGTCTTCTAGGAACTCTGTGTAAATACATATTTTTTAATTACAGGTGTTGTTAGCAGACGAAAGGAATTCCCAAACAAGATACCATTAGATTTGGTCCCCAAAACAAAAGTCAAAAGGATTTTGAGTATAAAAGGTAAATTAAGAAATGCCATTTTTATTTTACTTTGTGTTTCCAACAATAATCAAATATCCTCATAATTATTCTATTTCTCCACTTCCTTGCTCAACTGCACACAAAACCAACCTCTAGGAATACCCTAGAGGGAATTCCACCGACCACCACCTTCAAACATTTGATCACTTTTCCAACTATCCTCCCCCACTGGCCTGATTTAAATGGAGAAGACAGAGGATCGGGCCTGTCATTGGCCCATTTTCTAAAGTAGAAGTGCCGCTGCTTTTAGACTAAAAGAACTTTCTATGGTTTTAGTGCCCAGTCTTGCTCCAGAGAAGACTGTAGAATCTGCAATGGCCCCAAGAGAACAGCTCTGCTATGCTGGAGTTCCAGTCCCAGAGGAGTTGTCTTAGTCCATTTATGTATGCTGCAGTAATAAAATACCTGAGACTGGGTAATTTATTAAGAACAGAAATTTATTTCTCATAGTTCTGGAGGCTGGGAAGTCCAAGATGAAGGCACCAGCATATTTGGTGTCTGGCATGGGCTGCTCTCTGCTTCCAAGATGGCATCTTGTTGCTGCATCCTCACATGATAGATGGTGGAAGATCAAAGGGGCAAAATGGGATAGACAGCTCCTTCACTCCTCTTTTATAAGGTCATAACTCCCATTCATGAGGGCAGAGCCCAAATGACCTAATGGCTTCCTAGTAGCGCAATCGTCTACTACCATTGCCTTGGTGATTAGGTTTCAATATATGAATTCTGAAGGGACATAACCATTCACCACATAGCAGAAGTTCTCTCCCCTCTATCACATTTGCAGAAGTGACATGTCTGGTGGGTTTTCCCTGGTTTCTAGCCTTTACAATTCAATAACATACATCAAAATGATAGATTGTTCTGATTACATTTTATCTCAGACAAAATCTTGGAATCACAAAATGTCAGTACTGGGAAGGAATTTTTTTTTTTTTTTTTTTGAGCATGTGCAACCCTGTTGTTGGATATGAAAAGAAAAGGGCTTGCCCAAGATTGCACAGTGAGTTACAGACAGAGAGACCACAGCAAGCACTCCCTGTTTGGGCTCTTTGCTTTGCTTCCTGGGAGAGATTGATTAATATCAGCGGTTCTCAATCTGTGGGTTGCGACCCACAAGAACTGTATTAAAGGGTTGCGGCATTAGGAAGGTTGAGAACCACTGGTTAATATGGAAGGTAAACAGATTGAATGGCAATTAATTTGCTGTGTGCTCTACACAGTAACTGTTCATTATATTACATTATCTCCTACCATATTTTAGTAATAATTTTAAATTTTCTTTTCTTTTACTTCTTTTCAATTCATATTTCTAACCAAATCTTTTCTTCTCTTCCCATTTCTGAGAAGCAAGTCAACTAACTGCCTTGATAAAAAGGGAAGAATAGAGATGGTTGCTCTTCCCTCTTTAGAAAATACTCTTAGAAGCTCATAGAAAGTGATTGCGTCTATTTTGATTTCTTTTTTGTTTCAGGGCTGCTTATAGGTGAAGTCCTGTCTGCAGTTCTCAGTCAGGAAGGCATCAATAGCCTCACCCACCTCCCTAAGGGCAGTGCAGAGGCAGAGCTGATGAGCATTGTGCCCATATTCTATGTTTTCCATTACCTGGAAGCTGGAAATCATTGGAACATTTTTGACACCAACTCATTAAGTGAAAAACAGAACCTGAAGAAAAAATTAAAAGAAGGTAAAAAAAAAAATTTCTTTTACATATAAATCTAGCTATTTTAAAACTAATATTTTAATTAAACTAATATTTAAGTTATGAATTATATAAAAGTTTAATTGTGAAAACATTTTAGCCCCCCTGAAAAAAACCATGAGGTGGACTCCACTACATTAATACCATTTCTGTAGCATTTTTTTTAATTTGCCAAAATGCCTGGATGAGAGACAAGACACCTGCATTCCAAACACTACAGAATACTTCCTTCCTCTTTGAAAGAGATCGGAATGTGATAATTCCCTATTCAAGCAATTCATACACTTCCTTTGAGAAGATAGTGTTGGCCACTGAGCATGTGCTTTCTGTCCAACACCAAATGAAGTTTACCATCCCCAGGGGCCAGTAAAGTGATCTTTGAGTAAAGTGGGGGTCACTTAAGTACTGTGTTCTTTTTCTGGTTTCTCTTAGGGATGGTGAGCATCATGTCCTACAGAAATGCTGACTTTTCTTACAGTATGTGGAAAGGTGGAAGTGCTAGCACTTGGTAAGTAGAAGGTTTTGTTTTGTATTTTCATAAAGCAGTTGGTTCATTCACTTCCTATATTCTAAATGAAGAATAAGCCCCGTTGCTTAAACTAAAAGGCTAGTCATCCTTCACTCCTCTTTCTCCTACAATCCATATGTGATCCAGCAGAAATGTTTGCTATACCCTCAAAATATATCCTGAATCTAAGTACTTCTCCCCAACTCCACCAGACCATCCAGGGCCAAGGCACTCAACTCCGCTTAGTGTCCTGCTTCAGCCCTTGCTCCCCTTCAGTCTGTGCTCAACACAGCAGCAGCCAGAGTGAGCCTGGCACAACATGTTAGTTCATGCCCCTGAAAACCAGTTAGGAGCTCCCCTTCTTATCTAGAGTAAAACCCAAACTCTTTATTGTGATCTACAAAGCCTACATGATCTGGCCCCACCTTGGGTCGCCTGCCTTATCTGCTACCCACTCTTTCCCTCCACTTCAGCGGCTTTGCACTGACTGCTCCCTCTGTCTGGAATGCTCCTTCCTTGGTTTCAGCATGGCTGGCAGCCTTATTTCCCTCAATTTCTACCAAAGTCACCTTCTTAGTGAGACCTCTGCCATATCATGATATCAAAAATTGCAACACATCTCGACACCTCATTTCTTTCTCCCCTGTGTTTGTTCACATTTATTACTAATGTCTTTACTTATTTCACTTATGATCTGTCCTCCTCGCTAGAATATAAACTCCATGAAGGCAGTTCTGAGTATTCTTAGTGCCCAGCACATAGATGGAACATAGTAAGTACTCAATAAGTATTTTATTCAATGAAACGATTTCTATAACTCTGATGATTTGAGGTAAAGACAATCTGATTAATTAAAGATCCACATGACAATATATTTTCAAAAAATATTATCATGCTTTGAAAAAATACTTAATAAAAACACAATGTGCCAGGTGCTTTGTAGGTTCTGTATGAAACACATTCAAGGAATTTACAAACTAGAATAATTTAATTTTAGATTTTTCCATTTAAGTAGAGTCTCCAGAATTTCATCTTAAGTGCTCCTGTTTTCTGTAATCTGTCTCTGTATAATCTCATTTTTGCCCATGACTTCTATGCAGATAACTGCCTAATTAGTACTCAAGGCCTAACTTCTTGCCTAAATTCCAGATCCATGT
Source organism: Loris lydekkerianus (assembly GCA_963574355.1). Taxonomy (NCBI): domain Eukaryota; kingdom Metazoa; phylum Chordata; class Mammalia; order Primates; family Lorisidae; genus Loris; species Loris lydekkerianus. The sequence continues at coordinate 7,655 of CAUYPK010125446.1, read as the reverse complement.
TTCTGGTGTCTGGAAGACAAAGGCCCTTCGAACACAATCTGTGCCAAATTTATTCTTTTCTTTCTCAAACATTCCTCTCTGTTCCTGTGATTGGTGCTCAGCAATACCCTACACTGTGTCCCCCATTGATCAAGTCAGAATCATCAGTAGGTTCTTGACTCCTCTCTCTCCTTTTCATTATATATGCAGCAGTTACCAAGTGCCACAGATTGTACCTGAGAACTAGGTCTGACCAAGTATGGCTGGTGTACTTTAAAAGACTTGCAGGCCCTGCCTGGAGCACACCAACCAGAGGATAAGCCCCCAAATGCAGGGGTGGGTTGGGGTGTCAACGAGGACTAGAAACTGCCCCAACAGGACCTGGGAAATCCCCAGGGGGAGGTGCACCAACCTCTCAGTAAATACCTAGAGTCCTCTAGCATCTGGGGCAGGGCTGAGTGGATGATATTCATCCAGAAATATAGGAATACTTGAGTACTGTCCTAGACCCAACTCTGCAAGTTCCTGGAAAGAAATAATATACATAGAAGGAAATGTCCAATGCATGAATATGCTCAAACAGTTCTTTTGAGAACTATAAAGAAGATACAAAAAGGTACAATACCATTCATACTAACAAAACCTGAAATTAATTTTCATATTAGCTTAGTCTTTTCTTTTAAAAAGAAAACATTACAAATATAGTTTAAGTTTTTCCTTTAACCACAAGCTTCTCTCTTATTCTCATCTACTTCCCCCCAAGGGCATTGACTAGCATGAGTTTGTGCTTCTTTCCAGACCATTTTTAATACTTTATATATGTATGAATTCATATAGATGCTTTTTTGTGTTTTGAAATGATCATAACTAATACTACTGTAACTACTATACCTATCACTCTGAAACTTCCCTTTTTCCTTCAATAATTTCTTAGGTCTAGAAATATAGATAAATCTAGCTTATTCCATTTTACTGTCATCTGGTATTTCTATTTATAAATATATCATGCACCGCATATTCTTTATCCATTCTCATTTTGATGGACCATCATTTCCAATTTTTACTATAATAAACAATACGGTAATGAATATCTTCACATGTCTCTTTGTCTGCATGTGCGAGTTTCTCTTTCTTAAGAGATGGAATTGCTGGAACTTGAGACATGTGCTTTTTCAGTTTTATAAGATTTTGCCAGATTTCTCTTAAAAGTTACTTTAAAAATTCCTTTCTACTGTGGCACCTGTGCTCAGTGGGTAGGGCGCCAGCCCCATATACTGAAGTTGGCAGGTTCAAACCTAGCCCCAGCCAGCTAAAACAGCGGTGACAACTACAACAATAAAGCTGGGCATTGTGGCAGGTGCCTGTAGTCCCAGTTACTCGGGAGGCTGAGGCAAGAGAATCGCTTAAGCCCAAGAGTTGGAGGTTGCTGTGAGCTGTGATGGCCATGACACTCTACCAAGGGTGACAAAATGAGACTGTCTCAAAAAACAAAAAAAAAATTCTTTTTTACCATAAAATTTTAATCTCAGACCCTATGTTAAAACTAGAGTAGTTAAACTAGATTATACGAAGGAGGTAGCCCAAGATCTAGAACAAAAGCAAGTCAGATAGCTAGCTGGCTCTTTCTCCTTCCTCCAAGTCTCTCTTAAATTTTGAATTTCAGGCCAGCCTATGAGAGACAAGTCAGTGAGAACTGGAGAACCCTAAAAGCTAAAGCAAGATGTATTTGCTTCACTGCCATAGAATAGCTCTCTAGACACCCACTTCTTGCAGACTCGGGCTGGAGCACCCAAAAGTATTAAAGAAAAGGATAGATACGCACTTATACCCATCAAATGCTTACTATAAATCAGAACCAGTTTAGGTGTATTCCTATATTTAATCCTTATAATTAATACCAGGAGGTGAGTGACTGTTCCCTAGGTATTGCCATTGCCTTTTTTTAGAAATGAAACTGAAGCACAAGAGGGTACATAGTTGGCCAAACAGCTAGTAAGTGGACAGGCAGCCTGGCAGTCTGACTACACTCATAGGCCCCCATGCCTCCCTCACCTGCTAACAGAAAAGAGACTTCTAAAAGCCAGAATTCCCAAGAGAGCCCCTATATGACATTCAGGCCAATCCTTGAGGATGTGAATGGCCTCCACCAATCCTTGGAAGCATTCCTGCTCCTTGGGAGCATCATGGGAGATTAAAGGAAAGGAGCTCTCAATTCTTTCCCCTGAAAGTCAACAGAATAGAAAACAAGTTTTTAATGTCACCAGAGGAAGGATTAGGAGAAGGCAAGTTCCAATTATTAATAATATCAAAAATAGTTGTTTTACATATTTAAGGCTGTTAGAGCAAAGATTGAGAACTAAATGTCTATAGATAGGGAAATGACTAAAATAGTTTTGGTGCATCTGTACTAAAACATTATAATTTAATGTATGAAGTCATTTATTAAAAAATGTAGAAACCATGTATTAATATAGATCTCTAAGATACATTATTAAATGAAAAAAGCCAAGTACAGAATAATGTAAATGCTGTTGTACTATTTTGGTTTGGTTGGGATGGAAAGGTAGATAGAAAGACTACATTGTGTTTATTATTTGGAAGAATATGCAGGAAACAACAGTAGCCTTCTGTGGGAGACATGGCAGGAAAGAGATTTCATTATATATCCTTCTATGCTTTTGGCTTTTTGAATTATATGAGAGTTTCACCTATTGAAAAAATTAGTTAAAATTTTAAAAATGAAAATGAATACAAAGATAGAACAAATTTTAAAAGAGAAAATGTTAGAAACAGGGAGTCAAGTGGTCTGAATCTCAGCCATCTGAGGAGTTGGAGATGGGGGCTCTTGGGCAGCTGGGAGATTGAAGAGGTATCATGAGGGGTATGAATTCAATCCTTTCTGGTACTCTTTGATCAATATTAATAGAGACTGAAATTGTCTTTAACTAAGTAATCATGATCATTAAAGCTTCTTTGTGAGGTAATGAGTTCTGTGTCAATGGCATCACTCAAAAAAAAGCAAAATAAGCAGTTTGGGAAACATTGGGAAGGGGAGAACAAGCCGCAGATAGGAACTTATATTCCATGGCATGTTTACAACCTAGAGTTTTATGATTTTACTCTTCCATATCTGTTATTCATGAGTTATTCAAAACTGTTTATTCCACCTCTGTTATCTTTAACCTTAGAAAAAAAAAATTATGATTAGGAACCAATTTTTAACTTGTGTGCTAGCTAACAATGTTGTAATCACAGAAGACGTGCTGTTCACATTTGTTGACTGAATTCCTTGGAGACCTTCCAAAATCTTCCCTTACCTTATAAAACAGTAACTTACTTTGGAATTGTATGTTTTAGAATATTGCTTTCTTTTAACGAATAAAATGATATAAATTAAAACACTGTGTAAACCAAAAGCCAAAAGGGATTCAATGTTCTAAATATTTATTTGTTTGCTTTTATCTTAAAGGCTAACAGCTTTTGCTTTAAGAGTACTTGGACAAGTAAATAAATATGTAGAGCAGAACCAAAATTCAATTTGCAATTCTTTATTGTGGCTGATTGAGAATTGTCAACTAGAAAATGGATCCTTCAAGGAAAACTCCCAGTATCAACCAATAAAATTACAGGTAAGGAAACCAAATGTACAAAATAACAATAGTTTTATTTGCAATTTGAGTTTCATTCTCATCCTATTATAGGAAGATGAAGAAGAAGAAAAGGATCATTTCATTTTAAAAACACCCTTTTACTCTCATTTTAAAACATTGCTTATTTTTTAGGGTACCTTGCCTGTTGAAGCCCAAGAGAAAACTTTCTATCTTACAGCCTTTACTGTGATTGGAATTAGAAAGGCTTTTGACATATGCCCCCTGATGGTAAGTGAGAGTTTCTTCCTCTAACACCCATCAGCTATTTCTTACTATATACAGCAAAGGCCACCAATCAGAAGAACTTAGTTTCAAAATCTTCTTTTCCTTCCTTTCACATTACTGGAAAATAACTTAAACTCCAGAATCAAAGGATTTTAGAACTATGATAGATATTAAAGATCACTTAGTCTAACCTGCTCATTGACAGTTAAGAAAGCTGAGGCCTGTAAGTAAGGTGGATTCAATTGCCCAGTGTCACAGGCTACTAAATTGTAGATCTGAGCCCAGAACTGTGATGGGAGAACAACCCCAGCATCTCTAACTTCCTTGTTTATCTCTGCTAAATCCCACTATATGTATGTTACTGTTATCCTATAGTTGAGGAACTCTGTATTATGAAAGTGCTGAGGAGACGTGATGGCAAATTTGCTTCTTTAGCTTGTTCTACTTCATTTGCTCAGAAGCTGAGAAGAGAAAGGAGGACTCACCTAAATGAATCAGCATAGAAGATTCCAAAGCTTAATGGAGATAATACCCTAATTGGGGGAGATGGATCCCTGAGCTGAGGTTAAATACTCCTGCCAGCAAACCTGAAGTCAAATATACATGCCCTTCAAACCAGGATACAGGATTAACTATTTTATTTTGTTAATAATTGGTTTCAAAGGCATTGGTATTTACACTGAACAAGACAAAATCGTCAACAAAAACCAGTTATCAGGGGCCTAAAGGACAGGTTGGCACTTAGTAGCCACGTAAGTGAGAGATAGAGACAGAGCTGAGAGGGAGGAGCCAGGCAGATGTTTGCTTGCATTACATCCAGCTCTCTCTTAACCCACTTATCCAAAATATTCTAATAGTGTCAGGACAAAGCATTTGGTACTATTTTCCCAGGAATTCTTAGATCAAATAGTACTTTGGCAGTACCGTTTTTGTGCTACTTGTGGTTTTACTTTTTAAGTATAACCCCTTTTGAACATGAGAGCCTGTCTCAGCTATCCTGAGAGGGAATGATGAAAGTTGTGTCTATGCTTGGTGAGGCTTCTTCCTGGAGACAAGGTTTGATGCTGGAATCAGAAACTAAAAGGACAAAACTCTAAATGTGAGGTAAGGATTTAGAGGCAAAAAGCTTAACCCAGTTTGGACAGAGTCATTGTCCCTTCTGAGATTATGCTATTTCTCTTCTCTCAGAAGGATTTGCTTCACTGAGACCCATCCATTTCCATTAGGTTGGTCCTCTCTCCATCTCTCATCTTGCCTGGCCCAGAATGGTATAACTTGAGAGTAGTTCATGTCAGTGGATGCTTGTCAAAGAAACCTAGATATCTTCTGCTCTTGTTTGCAGAAAATCAACACAGCTCTAACTAAAGCTGACAACTTCCTGCTTGAAAATGCCCTCCCAGCCCGGACTACCTTTACTCTGGCCATTGCTGCATTTGCACTTTCCCTGGGAGATAAAACGCACCCACAATTCCGTTTAATTGTTTCAGCCCTGAAGAGGGAAGCTTTGGTTAAAGGTATGACCTGTTTCATACATTTATTCAGCAAGCATTTGCTAAGTGCATAGAGTCTGCTAATTCTGGGAAGTGGGTGGTGGCATGACACAACACTGTCCTCAAGGGACAAACCATCACAAAGCAATGTAATGAGAGCTATTATTCATTCATTCTTTTATTCATTAAGCAAATATTCATTCATACCTTTACTCCACAAATATGAACTCACTAGTTCCAATGGAATCCTCCAATGGATGCCTCCTTTTTACTAGGCAGCATTCTAGCTTCTGGGGATAAGACAGCAAACAAAACAGACCTAAGAAAATTCAGCCCTTCGTGAAACTTACACTCTAATTGGAGCAACAAAAATGATAAATAAGTAAAATTTTGTCAATAGGTTGGTGACTGATACAAAGAAAAATAAAGCAGAGAAAGAAGATAAGGTGAGGAGTAGGTTATAATTTTAGACAGGGTGTCTAGGCTTAAGCACCATTGAAGATGGTATTTGAGTCAAAACCTGAAAGCAGGTGAGAAAACAAATCCTGCAGCTACCTCCAAGGGTGTTCCTGCTGGGAAAACAGCAGATGCAAATGAGTGGAAGCACCAGAGAGCCTGGCAGTCCAGTACTGACCGGAAGGCCAGTGTGACTGCTGAAGAAAGAGATGAGAAGTAGGAAGTGTGTTCAGGGAAGATGAAGGAAAGCTGAAGGAGCAAGGGAAGGTCGTGTAGGATGTTAGAGGTCACAACAGGGCCTCTTTAGGGCTTCTGTATACAGTTGTGAGATGGACAAGTCACCCAAACAAGCAGGTGAATCGAGGCTAAAATCCAGCCCATGCTCCAGTCATCCAGCCATGCTCCCTGGGTTAGGGCTGCGTCCACTCAAAGCAAGGTGCCTGCATCTCATCCACGTCAAATGTTATGGGGCCAGAGGGAGCCCTAGAACTTTACCTTCAGCTTTGAGTGAGAAGGAAAACCACTGGAAGATTCTGAGCAAAAGAGTGCATGACCTGGCTTTTATTCTACCAGGTTTGCTATAAAAGTATGTATTTTGTATTGAAGAATAAAAATATTGTTTCCTATAGGTCAAGAGTAAAGAAATAGAAAGAGAGTATAAGTGATCTTTGGCATGATTGAGCACTTCTGAGCTTCCTCCTGAGGTTTTCTAAAAGTTTTATACATCTTACTAAGGTTTAGGGCCACCTGCAAAATTTGGCCAATTATTTTTAAATGACAGATTTTAACATATACCTCAAAACATATATTTTAAAATATTCCTCAAAACAATTTGTATCATACTTCAGAAATAATACAAAATAAATTATTGTGTATTGTGAGATCACAGCATCATAGAATTTAAGAGATAAAGGGGAACATAATTTAAATAATGTTTGAGCTAGAAGTTTCTTTAAAAATCTAAAATACATGGACCTCCATAAGAGCTGTGCCGCAACCGCGATCAGCTCCCGCCTGGACCTCCATAAGAGCCGTGCTGTAACCATGACCGGCGCCCGCCCAGACCTTTGTAAGAGCTGCACCACCCAGATTTCCGTATAAACTGCGCTGCAACCGCGATTGGTGCCTGCCCGGACCTCAGTAAGAGCTGCATCATTACCCCTGACCCGTGACCCACGCCCACTGGGCCTCCGCATGCCCTGACCAGGAACTGCAGGAGTCGTACAACTCTGTGTACTCCCTCCTGTACCCTCCCTGACTCCACACCAGCCCACTCGTCTGGCCAGGGACTCTGGTAGTGGCGTGCCCTCTGGAGCCCTCCCTGCCTCTGTGGGGTGCCCTTCTCCTGGCCAGAGACTGCTGGAGCCTTGGTCTCTCTGTGCCAAAGTCACTGGGTGCCAGGAACCATATGCACCACCCCCCACCCTGTTGCTGGATCTGCGTGTGTCACACTCCAGAGCTGCTTCCACAACCAGAACTCCCTGGCTGGGGAAGCCCCAGAGGAACTACACAGGGAACTACTCCCTACAAAGATTTAGCAACAATACAGTGATCCCGCTGAGGTCTAATTTTGGAGACACACCTACCCAACTGTGAGGATGGCCAGAGGCAATGGTGAAAAACAATCATGAGGCGAAATTAACAGAAAAACTCTGGCAATATGAATAATCAGATCAACTCCCCCATGGATCAATGGTGCAGACACAGCACAAGATCCCATGCACAAACAAATAACTGAGATGTCAGAAATCGAATTCAGAATCTGGATAGCAAATAAGATTGAATTAGAATTCCAAGCAGTAACCCAAAAGATATCTCAAGAATTCAATGAATTCAAAGAACAAATGACCAAAGA